>JAHKKF010535401.1:0-13337 GCA_019740295.1 Labeo calbasu | reverse complement strand
AGCTGTAACGTGACTTGGCTCAGGAACGACAGCTGTAACTTGGCTTGGCTCCTGGCTTGACTCGTGGTGCACAGCTGTGACTTGGCGTGACTCGTGAGGAACAGCGACTGTGTCTTGACCTGACCCTGTTGCTGGGCCAGACTTGGAAGCTT
This sequence comes from Labeo calbasu, assembly GCA_019740295.1. NCBI lineage: Eukaryota > Metazoa > Chordata > Actinopteri > Cypriniformes > Cyprinidae > Labeo > Labeo calbasu. Next base: position 13,185 of record JAHKKF010535401.1, on the reverse strand, counting down.
GACCGGATGTAAAGGCTTGACCGGACTTGGAGGCTTGACTTGACCTTGGAGCGGCAGCTGGAGCTTGACTTGACTCAGAAGATGCACCTGCAACTTGACTTGGCTCTGGAAGAGCGGCCTTAGCTTGGTTTGGCCTGGGAGATGCTTGACTTGACACTGGAAATGAAGCGCTGTCCTGACTTGTTTTTGCAGGAACAGCAGCTGTAACATGACTTGAATTAGCAGGGACAACAGCAGTAACGTGACTTGACTTGGCAGAAACAGCAGCTGTTACGTGACGGAGCTCCATCTTGGCTGCCCATACAGCCATTAGAGGTGAGTCCAGCACGTGGGCCATCATGAGCACAGGTGGCGTCCGGGTGCTGACCACAGGTTCTGGAATGGCGGCCATCTTATGCAGTGGCTTGGAGACGGCGGCCATCTTGTGCAGTGGCTCTGGCGTGGCAGCCATCTTGTGCAGTGGCTCTGGCGTGGCAGCCATCTTGTGCAGTGGTTCTGGCGTGGCGGCCATCTTGTGCAGTGGCTCAGGAAAGATGGCTGTAACTTGACTTGAGACAGGAGCGATAGCTCTGACTTGACTTGACACAGGAAACACAGCTGCAATTTGACTTGACTTGGAAACCTGACTTGACTCGGGAAATGCGGCTGCAACTTGACTTGACTTGGAAACTTGACTTGACTCGGGAAATGCAGCTGCAACTTGACTTGACTTGGAAACTTGACTTGTCTCAGGAAATACAGCTGCAACTTGACTTGACTCAGAAACTTGACTTGACTCGGGAAACACAGCTGCAACTTGACTTGACTTGGAAACTTGACTTAACTCGGGGAATGCAGCTGCGAATGGACTTAACTCAGGAACTTGACTTGACTCGGGAAACACAGCTGCAACTTGACTTGACCTGGAAACTTGATTTGAGTCAGGAAACGCAGCTGCAACTTTATATGGCTCTGGTATGGCGGCTGTGACGTGATGGAGCTCTGTTCTCGCCGCCATCTTGTGAACGGACTCCGCCGTCGCCGCCATTGCTCGAGCGCGCTCCGACACGGCCGCCATTTCACGAGCGATCCAGGTGGCAAACTTGTTTGTGGCGTCGTGATCCGGCGTGACCGCCAATCTGCCAGAGGGGTTCGCGGCTGCCATGTCCGCGTTGTCGCGGTCCTCCTCCGCGACTCCCACAGTACACGGCGAGCCCACACACATAAACGCAAAGTTCATGAAAGCCACTAGCGAAGAGCGCGGACCCTCGCGTCTCAGCCTCGCCTTTAACGGCTCATTCATGCCATCACAAAAGATCTCAATTATGGTGCAGTCCGGGAGAGTAGAATAGTTAGCCAAGGCTAGGAACTCACAGATATACTGGTTGAGTGAACGTTGTCCTTGTTTGATCCTGAAGAGAGTGAAGTCAAAGTCCATATTCTCTGAATGTCCGGTTGAAAAGCTGCTGGATCCTGTCGTGACGGATTGTTCTGTAACGGAGAGTGAGTGACGAGAGACGAGCGGATCCACATGCGAGCTTTTATCAAAGGGACGAGACAGATACATGGTCGAACTGGCAGGGTCAAACAACATAGCAATCAGTGCGGTGGAGGATGGGAGATGCAGTCCGAGATACAGAGTGACAGTCAGGCGTGAACGAAAAGGTAAGAGTGACATCTGGTGGTGGGTAGTCCGCAGAGCACCGACCAGATTCGTGACACATGAAGCCAGTATGCCAAAACGACAGGTTGTGGAATGTGCCATTTATGACATAAGAGGTAATATGGCTCCGAAGACAACAAGATGCTTTACAAAAACACAGTCTTTGCACTGCCTTCTTTCTGATCCCAACATAAGGAAAGAATGAATGAACTTTATTTTTAACGAAGATCCAGACCGCGATTCGTTTACAAACAAGGGACAATTCGTCACAGGATTTTCAAAAAGAACATTTTCAGAAAACTAAAAGACGATGATGTGCTGACTGTACTGGATCCAACAGTAATGTTAACAGTAACGTTAAAATAAAAACCTTACTTTTATGAAGCTACAAGAATATTTTTGGTGTGCAAAGAAAACAAAAATAATGACTTTATTCAACAATTTCTTCTCTTCCGTGTCAGTCTTCAACGCACGTTCATTAGAGTACCATGATGCACTACTGAAAAAAAAATGGATTTCATAGGGCCCTATAATTACAATTATTATTATTATTATTATTATTATTAAATAGACCTAAGCAAACAATATTGATTACTTAAGCAAACAAAACTGATTACTTAAAATACATATATAATAGCAATTAGGCAATAATAATTTGTTCAAATAAAGCATCAAAAGCAAGTAATCATACGGTTTTATTGAACAAAACTGTTAAAATACATAATGTATGATAAACAATTGAGCTAATTTACATTACGCATAATAACGTAGGTTTATAAATGACATACCTTACAAACCTAATGAAATGACGCACATTGCATTCCCAGATAAACCTTATAATAAACGTAAGCTCGCAACAATATATAGAGATGAAGTTTGAGATGCTCCACACATGCAAATAATATCAGTTTGTGTAGAGCAGCATTTACTGTAAACGGAGACGCTCTCCGTATGTAACTTACATGCATGTAAATAATTAAAGCTCATATATTAAACCTGCAACACATTCATTATATAGTCGTAGAGTTTGTAAGTTCACAATAGCATTGTGTGATTTTTAAATGGGTTTAATATATCATGCAGCCTTGGAAAACAGTCTTGCATTTCATGGATTCACGTCCGTGGAATGCGCCACTTCCAGTATTTTGCCAGTTACTCAACACGGGCAAAATGCAATCAAGGATTTATTTTTTTAAATCAAATACCAGCCCTAGTTTGGATGACCTGAAGGTGAGTAAATAATGACAGAATTCTCCATTTTGGGTGAACTATCACTTTAACAAACAAATAATGCTTTAACATACAAAAATGTTTGTGCTTAGCCCCACAATGGCTTCTTTCTTATGACATTATCCAAGCCTCTCTTGTTTGCATTTGTGTGATCTCAGCATTGAAGGTACACAATGCAGTATTGTATTTGCATAGTCAGCCACACGCCAGCTACCCTACTTAGAGTGTTACATTCATTTATAGAAGTCTGACGACAAGAAGACTACAGCCCTATGCATAGACATCCACACACATAAACAGACATGTGGATAACCTGACAATCTGATCTATCCCATATTCCTGAAAGTGTCAGAAATCAGTATGAAAGGGATTTGCTTAGTGTTTGCAGCCTGTTATGAGGCAACATTATTACAAACAACAAAGCCTTTCTTGAAATAAACGAGCAGAAACACACACAACCTCGCCAAACTGTGTCATTAGTGTTTTTTTTCCCACTATCAACAGACAGCCTCTGTGGAATACTATATGCATAGTGCAGACAGACTGAGATTTAGAAAAACGGCAGATAGCAGTCAATTGGCTATGCAGAGTGAGCTACATAGTGGAGTAAAAGACATGGAAATGCTTGCAATTTTAAAAAATGTCATTTTGAAATAGTTCGGTAATGCTGTGTGGGAGTATTTGCACAGTGAGGAGTATTACTGTCAAACGTAAGGACTAGGTATATCAAAACAATGCAAAAAGAGATGTACTATTAGGTGTTAATGTGCACTGAAGCACCAATATGCATGATTTGAGGAGCTGCTCATTTGCTGAGATAAATCAAGGGAGATGAGCTTGTACAGCCATTTCTCTACAGAGTTCTCCTCTCTAATTTACATACAATTCACTCTAGAATAAGGCATGATTGAGATTCTTTCAGACGTCGCTCGTTTTGGGAAGCCAAGTCTGCGAAAAATCCCGGAATTTCAGAAAAAACTGAAACGATGCACAAAGCAGTGCTTAAACGCCTGCCAAATCTGGTCAATACTTAAAAAAAGAAGAGATGCATTCTATCAAGGTGATCAATAACACAGTGTTCGGAATAAAGATTACTCCAATAGCACTAGTAATCGATGACCTCAGTCTGCTCTATGAGTTTTTTAATCAAGGCGTCGCCAAATGTGTCTGATGTGAGGAATGGCTTTACCCCAGATCACAGACCTACTGCTTTAAAAGCAGCAGACTATTGAAATTAATGGAAGGGGCATGCCTCATCAGACAGGAAAGGAAATGAATAGTGTTTGTGCAGGAAAGGATAGAGTGGGGGATCGAAATAGCGCATACTCTCAATGTCATCCACACTCGTCTAGTAGACAATGCGCAGATACTATTGAGTGGGCTGTTTGCACAGGACGACATAAGAGAAAGGAGATACAGAGAGTGATGCAGGGAGGTGTGGCTGTCCATCAAGACCAAATTAGAAAGCAGCAAGTAGTCACCATGATGTGAAGAGTGTGTGTGTGTGTGTGGTAATCATCTGGAAACACATGCGGCTGACTTTAAAAGGAAAGGTGGCCGTCTCAATCAGTGTGCGTTCACTGCTGATTAGAGAGCAGCAGGCAGATATTCACCTTGCTGGCTAGTTCACACTGCTACATCATACGGTTATGTTTCAAGCATTATGAAGCTGGATGTTGTACTGTATGTGCTGGGAAACACACACGGTCACATATGCTGTGATAAATCAAGGGAGATGAGCTTGTACAGCCTTTTCTCTACTGACTTCTCCCTAATTTACATACAATGCACTCTACAAAAAGGCATGATTGAGATTCTTTCAGATGTCACTTACTTTGCCAAGACAAGTCAGTGAAAATCTCGTGTTCACCATTATCATTGTGAAAAGGCGATGGGCTAACTGGTCTACTTTCAGACAATGTAGTGAACATGCGTTGATAAACAGCTGGTTTATACAATAGTTCGGTAAACTAGTAAATAGAGTAACGTACAGTACACGTTGCTGGTTATGTGTATATTTATGCTCCGCCAATGAAAATAAAGAAATAAATCCACAGCACAACAAGTCAACGTGCATCTCCGAGCAAGTATGGTGCGCTGTTCCAGAATGAATCAATGTTTTTGAGCGAATCAGCTGAGCGAATGATGTAGTTACTTTTTTCTGAATGAATCAGTTCAGTCTCACTCACTCTTGTATAAGGACCGTCATGTTTCGTTCTTGAAGAAACCAGTGATTTCGAATGACCAATTTGACTGACTCACCCATGAAGACAACCAACGTGTCTTTTATGAGTGAGATAATTAATCTTTATAAGTGAGTCTCTAAATGAATGATTTAGGGGAATGATTCAATGACTCATTCAAGACGCTTGTTTTGTTCTTGAATGAATTGATTGAATGAATGCTTCAACGACTGAAGATATTTTGAGTGAATTACTCAATGATTCAAGGACTAATTTTGCTACTGAATAGATCAGTGTTTTGAAGAAATCATTTAAATTATTCAAATGATTACTCATAAGACAGTACTTATCACTACCTGGCATATGCAACCTGAGATTAAGAGTGCCTCTTTTCATCTTTACACGTGTAAGATTTGATAAAGTGTACAGAAAACTGTTATTTAAAAAAAATAAAAAATCAGATTTACAGATAAGTAAAAGCGCTGCTAAAGAAATCTACAGCTTATACACACATATACAGACACATGTGTTGCACATACAACTGGGTGTCATTCCCACAAATTGCTGAACCCAAAGCTTTAACATATGAATACTGTTTTCTTTACTTAAAAAGCAACTTAAATGGGTCATGAACTAAGAAACCAAAATTCCAGAGGTCACTGTGCTATTAAAACATCCTGTAATTTTCAGAAGTCAAAACTTCCTTGTTAATCTAAAAACATCTTATATTTAAGCCAATCTGCCAAAACGAAAGGTTGTGGAATGTGCCACTTCATGACGTGATAGTGTGGCTAAACACTGCCTCCGATGAAGAAGAGCAACGTCTGCTTCTACATCACTTCCTGTTTAGCCCCGCCCACCGATTGGCACATGTAGTGTTTACGAGAGAGGCGAACGTGCAGGTCTGTGAATAAACCAAACAATAAAGATGCTCTGAAGACAACAAGACATTTTGCAGTGCCAAGTTGTGGAAACATAGTCTTTGCATTGACTTCCTTCTGATCCCAGCATTAGGAAAGAGTGGATGAACTTTATTTGTAATGAAGTTCCAGACCATGTCAGTAAGAACTCTGTGCTTTGTTCACTTCATTTTACCGCAGATTTGTTTATAAACAAGGCAATTTGACGAAGGATTTTCAGACTCTACTGGATCCGACAGTAAAGTTGTCGAGACTGACACACAAGATAAAAAATTGCTGAATAAAGTAGTTATTTCTGTTTTCTTGACACACAAAAAGTATTCTCGTAGCTTCATAAATTGATGGTTGAACCAGTGATGAACTTTTTTTTTTTTGCTGAAGTCAGTTTACAAGAAATTTAAATATCACAATAGACTATACTTAAACAGCCACACATGCAGTAAAACAGTAGGCGTGTGAATTCCATTTTTTTTTTTTGACCCAACACTACTAGCGCATCTGTTGTTTTCACAGTGAAGCTTAATTAATGTTAAATCATTTGTACGTGTCAGGTAACCTAATCCTCTGTGTAATAACATACAATGTTATGACTATCTTTGACATGCTGCAATATATAGTACATAAAGACAGAATGAAGCTTATTGGCTCTGTTCAACACTGTGTGGGTGACCAGCAGGACGCCACAGCAGTCTGTCTTGCTGTAAAGCCAGTGAAAATGAACTCATTAAAGAAGAGATTAGAGAGGGGGAGAGGACTAGAGGGGGTGAGCTGAGATAACGGGCTATGGGCAGCTAATAGAGGAACAAAATGAATGGGTGAAAGCTGAGGACAACACAAAAGTTAAAGTTCAAAGGATGTGAGCAACAAACGGATAACAACAATTTAATGAAAGCCAGGAGGAAGACACAATCTGCGCTATCATGAGCGTCAAAGTGCACATTTTGGATTGGGCTAAAGCAGAGCAGACAGAAAATTGTCAGCCTATTTCTGTGCAAGTATTCAGCTGATGTACTGCCAAAAAATTGTGAAATTTACAGTAAATAGCAGCTGCTGCCATTGCCAGAACTTTAGTACAAAAAAAGCAGAACCAACCCATTTTGGTATTAAAATCTGTTTCATCCCTATATAAAACACTCATAACAAAACAAAAATCTCACATTAATTTAACAAAAGATGTAACAAAAGAAAAAGCTACATACCTGAAAAAAAAAAATAATAAAATAAAAACTCACAGAAAGGAAATTCCCGGGTGACTTTTGAGAATGTCAAATTATGTGAGATGAATTATAAGATGATTTTAAAAATGAAAAGTAAATTATAAGATTACTTTTTTTGACATTCAATCCTTACAACCTTCTTACAACCTTTCTGGACCTTGAACGTGGTCGTTGCGTTGCTGTCTATGCAGGGTCAGAAAGCTCTTGGATTTCACCCAAAAATATCTTAATTTGTGTTTGAAGATGAACGAAGGTCTTGTGGGATTGGAACGACATGAGGGTGAGTAATTAATAACAATTTTCATTTTTGGGTGATCTATCCCTTAGATACATGATGTTAGTTAACGTCATGCATTTATTTAAGCAGAAACAACGAACACATTAAAGCAATGATTACATGACATGTTCATAATGATTGATGACAACAGGAGGAAAATTTGCTAAGTTTTATGTTGAATCAGAGTTGGCGTGATCTGAAGTCTCTTCATAGGTGTTGGGGTCAGCTTCATAAGAGGCTGGATTCAAACTGGAGTCGGCACAATCTACAGTCATTTTTTACAGTGTGGTGATAGAAACCAAGCATTGCTCATTCACTCACACCGCTGATTCAAATCATCACTGTACGTAATCGGTAAAAAACATTATTTGGCAAACTTCTGCCCTTGTGGCGACACCACAGATGTCACATGACCAACACAACTGTGTGATTCTGGACTGACACAAGAAGTTGGCAAGAAAAAGTGTCTTCAATCAAGTATGTGGGCCAGCTAGAGGAAGTGTGAATATGTCACCTAAAATGTCATGGGTGCTTTGTGATCTTGCTGGTGGATGGACGCAGGGCAGGCGGCAAACATATACTGTATGACAACTTTTCAATCTATTGCAATCACAGCCTACCTGGTGCCCTACCAGTGGAAAAAAGCAAGTGCATCATCTGTAATAAAATCAGTTTTTCAGCTAGAGATTGGTGTTTGCGGCACGGCTAGAACCACTAGAACCACCGTGGTTATTTCAGGCATCAGAAAAACATTTTGTTGCTAGTTTGTATTCCTGTTTTTGCAATATGACATTCTTGAAGAAAAACAGCTTTAATAAACCAAAATATGTTTAGGCTAAGTCTGTTTTATTAAAATTTCACACCTCAATAATATGATTTCTTCCTGGCTATGGTTGAGCTGTTATAATCGCTATACATCAGTTAGGACTAAGCACTCCAACTGGTGTAGAGAAAGCGTGTGCTATAGAGCTATCAAGATCAGATGTGGTGTAATAGTTAATGCTACAATAATAGCAACTTTTGTACTTAAGCCCAGCAAGGAATCAAAAGCTGCTGTGCTGTTGAGCAAGGCACTTACAGGTATCTCCAGGCAGTTCCTGTAACAAGTCAGTTTGGATAGATATGTCTGCAAAACACTTATTTATATATCTGACATTAACCCTAGCCACAAAAGTGACATTTCAGGAGCAGAACTGTATCCAGACACATGTTCACAAGTGTCTGATGTCGAATTCAAGTCTAGTTCTAAAGGAAACCCTGGGTATTAAGACACGTATGGCTTAATATAATATAAATTATGTCTCTTACTGAAATATGTAGTAGAAAGCCCATCCGTCATTTAAAAAATCCACATTGTTTTAAACGTATTTTGGACTATGGGGAGCACCATTTTTGTCAGTGGTTGTTGCTGGCGCTACCTGTTGCTATTTTTACCACAGTACAACTTAAAAAATAAAATACTGATACAACACCACATTGTGCAGCTTTTGGTTGTAATTTTGAGTTGGAGGGCAACAAGAGAAGTGATGTAAGTCTCCACTGCTTTCCTAGTGATAAGAAGAGGAGAAAAGAATGGGAAGATACCTGTGGACGAATAAAACTTCCTAAAGACCCGCATCTTTGTTCTCAACACTTTAGCCCGGATGCCTTGGAGGCTTTTAGTCGACCACAGCTACTGAAAGAGCTTAAAATGGCAGAGACAAGAAAGGCTAGATGCCATCCTGGCAGGATGTAAACATGCCGACACTTGTCTTGGCGCCGCAGCCACTGAAGGGATTTTTCAGTGTGGATTTCACTTGATATTGTGGGGAAACATTGATTTTCTATGCTTATATCCATCACCACCTGTAAGTGCTTTTAGTAGCTGTGGTCATTGGATCAGTATTTTATTTTCAGAGTTGTGTTGCAGTAAAAATACCAACAAGTAGCAGTAGTATCTCACCGAGTGCAACCATTTCACGTCTTCGAAATAATGGTCGCCACTCAAGTCTAATTACCCAGAGCTCCCTGTAAGACTTACAACGACAAGTAGGGTCTCAAATGTCTTTTGATAACTGTTTTCTATACACTGAGGGTACAGTTTAAAAATCTAAATAAATACATAAAATGTACATAAATACATAAAAAGTGGAATTTATTTGTGACATACAGTACCATTCAAAAGAAACTTTCCCAAAATTTTTCAATTGCAGTCTAAGTGCAACTTGAACTTCAGAATCAGACTGAAATGTTCGTCTCTGATTGTACCCCTACATTGTGAGTTCATCTCTGAGAAGTGTGTGGCAACTGTAAATGCCTTTTTTTTTTTCAATAAAAAGAAATAATGCAGCTATTTTTGACATCTGTTTTTAAGGTCAGGTTTTTCAAGTCTGGGCAAAAAGACATAGTATATAGTCATATCCCAAGAAAGCAAACAATGAAAACAGCAATCACGCAGGATAAATCTCAGAAGGGCTGGAAGTGTTAGAGTGCCGCTGGCACTGCTCTCTGACTCATCTGCAGGCTTGTAATCTCAGCCACTCCCAGGGCTCTTTACAGTCTGCCTGCTTGTGTTCTCCCAGACCAGCTCCACCAGGGAGCAAAGAGGTGCCACACAAATTATTAGCAATGATTTACCGGAGCCTCTCCCACTATGTTATCGGGTCTCTGAGACACAAAGGGGGAAAGACACTTAAAGTGACTGTAAAAATAAAAGCGATTTTCAGTCTCAGTCCAGATCGTGATAAAACTTTTGTTTCTTGACATCTTAATTTTAACTGCCTGTCTGTTCATCTTTCCATTACATGTACATCTATTCACTCTGTCTTACAAAGAGACGCATAAATATAGCTGAAGGGACTGCAGGGCCGAGTGGTGCAATGGCACACACATTTTAAGGTTAAGCAGAGTTTTCTAATAGAACCTCTGGTGGGACATTTAACAAAATTACTTGAGTAGATTACTTAAGGCTAAGTAGATTTACCAATATTTATACCTGTATTATGGCCAATATTTAAAAAAAAGTGAACATTTTGGAAAAAAAAAAAAAAAACGACCACTGAGTGGGGTGAGATCACATTTTACGTCTGTGTGAATTAAGGAAAGTGTGTTGGAGTTAAAGGATTAGTTCACTTCCAGAATAAAAAAAATCCTGATAATTTACTCACCCCTATGTCAACCAAGATGTTCATGTCTTTCTTTCTTTAGTCAAAAAGAAATTAAGGTTTTTGAGGAAAACATTCCAGGATTTTTCTCCATAAAGTGGAAACTAAATTAGACCCTGATTCCTCGACTGAGATTGTGTAGAGCCCTTTGAAGCTGCACTGAAACTGCAATTTCATCCCGTTGATCCCCATTGAAGTCCAATATATGGAGAAAAATCCTGAAATGTTTTCCTCAAAAACATTAATTTCTTTTCGACTGAAGAAAGAAAGACATGAAGATCTTGGATGACATGGGGGTGAGTAAATAATCAGGAAATTTTTATTCTGGAAGTGAACTAATCCTTTCGTGGTTTACTTTCTTATCCTTCTTCAGGTCTTGACTTGAGGAGATTTCCGAGGTGAGATTTCCTACGGTAGTAAAATGTTATTGGTGTTGGGCAGCCTACTGTGATTGGAAGATTATCCTTTCCACTACTGGAAGGTCAGCAGAGAAAAGTTGCTCGATCTATCAGCACACACAGCAGCACACACAAGCTTCCAACATCTCTGACCTTTTCAAACCACTGAGCAAGTGGCACATTTCACATTCAGCGGCTTCCTGTTTTGAGAAAAGCAATAAAATCATTACAGAATTTTTGCACAGTGTGATATTTTTCCCTCCTCTTCCTCTCCTTCTCCCATCCTCAGTCTCTCTCCCTGAAACCGCCTGAATGTTTCAGTCTGGCTCTTTCATTACCGCCTCACAAAAACATCTGTGTCCAGATACATAACCCATGTGAAGAAAGCATGACACCCTTAGACGATGAAAACAGACAGCTCAGCGTTACATAAAATGTGTGGGAGAGTGTCTATAAAGATGCTTCAATTCAGCTTTTTGTGCACAAACTGATATCATTGCCCTCCCTGTAACTAATACTTCTGCTTGAAAGTTTTCTTTGGTGAGTTGTTTTGGTAACCAGCACTGTCTACCAAGCATTTGTGCTGCTCAGAATGTGCGTGTGTTTGTAAAGAGTGATTCTGACGTGACCTGAATTACCAACCGGGTTATTTATTCCCCACAAACACACACTCAGCTGTGACTAATCACTGCAGAGTAAGCCACAGTCAGCGCCAGCACAAAACTACATCCTCTTGAGAGCCAAGGCACATTAAAAGGGCAGTCACCACAAAATATAGAGGTTAGATGGTAAATATATACTATAAACAGCTAAATCTGAGCCATGTACTGTAGGCATGCTTCTCAAAGATTCACATTCACAAAATGAATACCAGAGGAGTGAAACTTCAGAAAACATTATACACACACTCCCCTATAGATTCGGGGATCTGCTGTAAACACCAAACACCAGCACAGCACAAACTTAAACTAGCAGCTCTGATAAACAAGAAATCTATGGTCCGTAAGGATCAGATCTGATTTAAATTCGCCTCCCCCTCATCGGAGCCAACGGCAAACTAGTGCGGAACATAAAGGGTGAGCTTAATTACAGTCAGAGGTTGGTACTGACTAAGAGAAAACATTTGGCCACTGGCCAAACAGTATGTCAGTACTGAACGACTCTTAATGATCACCAGCACAACTGCAGATCTATAACTGAAACTATAAAGTTAAAGGGAAATTTCAGCCATCATTTATATATCATTCCGAACCTGTTGTCTACAAATGAAGATATTTTGAAAAATGTCTCAGTGTTTTTTTTTTAACTGCTTTATACAATGAAAATGTGTCTAATACCAAATTTACACTGCAAAAGTGGTACAGAAGTGCTTCTGAAGTGGCATTTAGGTGTCTTTACAAAGACTGCTTGAAGGGATAGTTCACCCAAAAATGAAAATTCTGTCATTAATTACTCACCCTCATGTCGTTCTACCCCCTTAAGACCTTCATTCATCTTCAGAACACAAATTTAGAAATGTTTTGATGAAATCTGAGAGCTTTCTGACCCTGCATAGACAGCAATGCAACTACCACCTTCAAGGCCCAGAAAGGTAGTAAGGACATCTTTGAAACAGTCCATGTGACATCAGTGGTTCAACCCTAATTTTATGAAGCTATGATAATACTTTTTGGGCTCAAAAAAAAAAAAAAATATAACTAAATTATTTAACTTTTTTTCTTTTCCATGTCAGACTTTGATGCATGGACAGTTATCAATGTCCTTATTATCTTTCTGGGCCTTGAATGTGTCAGTTGTGTTGCTGTCTATGTAGGGTCAGAAAGCTCTTGGATTTCATCAAAAGTATCTTAATTTGTATTCCGAAGATGAACAAAGGTCTTATGGGTTTGGAACGACGTCAGGGTGAGTAATTAATAACAGAATTTTGATTTTTGGGTGAACTATCCCCTTAACGGTGCTCAGAGGTATCATGGATGCATTTACACAATAATACAACCTCAACTGCAGAAAAGTTGGGACTTTTCATGAAATGCCATAAAATCAAGAATATGATTAAAATAAGAATATGATATAAAATCTGTTAATTCTCTTTAACCTTTATTTAACTGACTGAAGTACAAAGAAAACAATTCTAACGTTTTCAGTGGCCAACATTTAATTTTATTTTGTAAATAC
>JAHKKF010535400.1:7950-37745 GCA_019740295.1 Labeo calbasu | reverse complement strand
CATCCCAGAACCTGTGCTACACCAGCTTTTGTGCTTAAAAAGTATACATATTTTTATTTTCCAAAAAAATAAAAAATAAAAATAAAAATGACCGATCGTTTCGCTAGATAAGACCCTTCTTCCTTATGTGGGATCGTTTAGAGCCTTTGAAGCTGCATTTAAACTACATTTTGGAAGTTAAAAATCGGAGCACCACTGAAGTCCATTATATGGAGAAAAATCCTGGAATGTTTTCCTCAAAAACCGTGATTTCTTCATGACTGAAAAAAAAAAACATGAACATCTTGGATGACAAGGGGGTGAAATTGTTGTTCTGGAAGTGGACCTCTCCTTTAATGAATAAATCAGTAAATATAACATTATTTAATTAACAAGTGTCATGTTTGTGATTTTTTTATTCATGCAAATTCTGACCTTTAAATCAAAATATACTCATGATTTTATGACATCAATTACTGCTTTAACACAGTAAAAATGTTATTCGTGAATTTGCAATCATTTTATTAGAAGCAGGCCAACACCGCCCCCTACCGAATTTAAAGTCCTTATGGAATGGGCATTAGGGCCCGGGGAACGCATCATTCTGTAGTGCATTCTCAGATTAAATGCAGCGATCCAAAACTGAATCTAATCATTATTCAGGCAAAACTTTGTTTCAGGAATGAGCCACACTGCTGAAGTCATCTAATCACTAGCACACCCTGAGCACATGTGTGTTGATCCTGCATTTGGTCTGATAATGTTGTGCATCCCTAATAACAACTCACTAGATTTACGTCTTAAGCATTTTGCTGTAACTGATCTACAAATGTCTTTGATTACTCATTTTTGCAGTTCCTTGCCATGCTTGCTTAGCTCCTCATCTTGCCTCTGTTGTGCTCGGCTACTTAATTGCTGCTTGCAGCTATAGCTATAATAATAATTAACATTATTCTATTTTATTAGGCAGCAGTAATGAGCAATCACTACTAAGTGTTTTATATTTCAAGGATGATGCAAGTTAGGGAACCTAACTTTTTTTTCCATGCAGAGATCATACATTTCATTCAAAGGTATACGAGGATCCTCTAAAATAAGTGTCAGATCCAGTTCAGCACAAGTGAGTGTGAATCTGCTCTGCTTTAACATGAGAAACACACAGAGCAGACCCAGGACAGAGAAAAGAAAGAGACAAACACAAGAGGAGAGATGAATACTAGAAAAAGATCAAACAAAAGGGAAGAAACGACAGGCTCCAGGTGGAGGAGGAGGAGGATGAGGAGCTGCCGGGTCAGAGCGGGAGGAGCCGGTCGTCAAGAGAGGCGCTTGTTGCCATGGTGGGTTGCCATGTGCTTACCTGTCCTTCAGTCGTCGTCCTCGGCGAGCTCCGTCTCTTTGTGGACGACCACGCGAGTGACGGACATGTCGGGGTGCTGCTCTTTGGCCTCCTTTATAGCCTGGGCCAACGCCTGAGCCCGCCCACAGTTAACCAACACAAACAAACAAAAGATTTAAAGGAAAAAATGAATAATCCAACGCAAAAATGAAAACACAAGTAACTGAACACAAACAGATGATGGGAGACGTACATGCACATGAACAACTGATGCTGGGATCTGCGTGAACGTCTCTCAGTCTATGAGGATGGCAAATGTCACATCGCTATGGTAACCTGCGTGCACGTTCCCGACCTATCGGAAGCCGCGTGCGTCACACGACAGACAGACAGAAATACCTCATGGCTAAAACGAGCACCTGTCGTCCTGCGTCTGTGGAGCTGAGGATCATGAGCTCCTCCACACTATAATCACAGCCGCACACTCTGTGACTTCCTCAACTTTACCACTTTCCCTCGTCAGACTGTACAATGTGAACCCAGTGAGATATTGAATGAACGCTAAGAAAAACGGCAAGAAATCAGCCACGTTTCAGGTCAGACTATATGCAAGTCACATTACTCACAAACGTTTTTTTGCATGCGTTTTAAACAGGGTTTGTACAGACAGTGTAAAATGAAATTCCAGCACTACTTTTGATTTTCAAGGACTTCAATTAGAGATCTCACTTATTGAACAATATCTTCCACTTCAAACTCTAAAAAATAAATAAAAATATACTAATGAAACATGGCAAAAACAGTTAAGCACAAGCAAAGTATTACTACTGAAGTATTACAATGTATACTAAACTTTTACTACAGGAAAAAACACTGTTATTTTTCTTAAGAGATCTGTGATTGTGTAGACTTTTTTGTTTGTTTATTTTTATAACTGTACAGTATTAATGGTTTGATGTTTTCTACGGTTTAAAAAAAACAAAAATCTAAAAAAAAAAAGATTCACAAAATTGCTCCGAAATCCTGATCTTAAACAAATAAATTCACGAACCCACTCCGAAGTTCTGATCTAAATCAAATGATTCACGATCCACGCTCTGCAAATCGCAAATCATTTAATTTGAATCATTCAATTTGCTAAATTATTTACAAACCCGTTCTAAAACAAATGATTTGTGATACACGCTCCGAAGTCCAGACCTGAATCAAACGATTCGCAATATTCAAAGTCCCAATCTGAAACAAATGATTCGCAATACGTGATCCAATTTGAGCGCTTCAAAATAGTGAATCATTTTGCGACGCAATGGTTTAACTGACTCAGAGTTTCGAAAAGCTCTGTTGTACCCATCACTATATGCTTTTTAAAATCGTTACAAGCAATGTCAAAATTAGAAAATTACTGACTCTTCCAATGTGATTTTTTGTGGGGTTTTTTTGCTAGTGAATCACTTGAAATAAATGATCAAAGTCAAAAATTTAAATCAATCCAGGCAGTTCCAGCATAAATGACTCAATTGATTTGGTTTGTTCTTTTGATTGTTTTCTGACATTAACTGAAACAAGCGAAAAAAGGTACAATGTGTTTTGAATTGCGTGTATTTTGTATGAAAAGATATGTGCTATGACAAAAATGAAAGTCTTATTTCATAGATACATTGTCTTTCAATAATTCAAGCACTTTTTAAGTACCTCTTCAGGAATATTGCCATTTTCAAGGGTTTTCCAAGCCTTAAATGTCAAAAAGCCAAACGTAAGTACTTCAAGCACTTTAAACACCTTCCACAAACCCTGTTTAAAGCTTTGCCAGTTTAAACTTGTGAACCATTTTACTAACACATTGTCCTGAAATACAGAGAAAGCATGTGAGTACTGAACTAAGTTTTCTTACTGCACTGTCAAAAACACAAAGTTCACATAAACAGTTGTTTGTGTCTAAAGTGCACGTAAACAGAAAATCAGATGTGTGTGAATATATTGGATCAGTGCGTTTAGGTTTTAAAGCGACAGCAGCCTAATAAACCTGGCGCTGGCTGTGTTGTTCATGTGAATCAAACAACAAAAGAAAAAGAGAAACTTCCCCACAGCTTTACATACGCTTTCATTCTTATTAATTTATACAGTGAAGACCATGTATTGTTTTTACTTTCTGTCTTGACCACTGATTCAAGTATACAGTGGTGTAAATAAAATACAAATGATCTAAAACTCCATTCTTTGAATCTTCTCACATTGTTTCTACCTGACAGTCACAGTCTCACTGATGGGCCATTAGTGGAGGGCCTTTTGTCTCTCAGGCGTGAATCACTAAATATTTATGGTCACTGTCACTCCCATGTCACAAAACATGTTCTAGAAAACACCCTCAGACCCCAGAGGGTTAAATAGACCTACTATTTCTTTAAAAAACTGTAAAGCACTGTTTATTAAAGCACTTTGTTCTCATTTTTAATAACAAAGATAAAATAATTAAATAAAACAAAAGGTTTTGGTCACACTGTCCACCCCTACTTTGGACTAAATGGTGTGTGTGTACCTTGTAGGGCTATACATTTTCTAAACAATGAAATCAGTATGGCTGTACTGCTCAGTAAATTGCAAAACAGTCTTAAATATGCCATATCATCCACCCCTAACTGTAGGATGTAGATCTGAGGACCCTGGTCATGACTGACAGCACTGATGGATAAATGGATAAAGTTCGTGTTCTGACATCCTCACTGATGCTACACAAACCAAAGCAAGTTTAAGCAAATGTTTAAAAAGATTAAATAAAATCAAAAGCATCTTGGCAAAAGAGGGAATTTGTTGACTGTTAGTTCTTCACAACAAACCCTGACAAGACCATGTTGAAGGGAGCGATAAATAACGAGATGCGCAGCAGATCCTACAAACACACCCGTGGAAATGTTTACTGATGTGTCACGCTCAGCGATCAGACCAAAGAACCCTGCTACAATGTCCAAAAATAGTCTACTTGTCTAAAAATAGACTCAAACAGTGTGCATCTGGCTTTATATATACAGACCACAGTTGTGTGTGTGTGTGTGAGTGAGCGTGTGTGTATCTCACCTGATCGTGATCAATGTCAGAGTCTCCCGTGATGACGATGCGCTTCTCGATGCGAGTTTCTGACAGCCCGCCCTTTAGTGTCTGTCAATCATTAAAGAGACCGACATGATTTGAACCGCACTTAAGAAAGGTACAGGACAACATATTGCAATCACTTTTGCTATCGAAGCAGGTTTTGCATAATAGTACTATTACTACTTCAAAATTTCACATTTAATTTAGTGTTATTTGCGGTTTCTATGTAATTACTTGTAAAATTTACACCAGACATTTTCTGTGTAAATTCATGTTGTCTTTAAACACTGGCCCTTGATTAAACTCCTTCTGACATTATAATTCAGGAGAACCTGCTGAAGCAGAACAAAAACAGATGAAGATGTTTGTCAGTTCTGCATCCATAACCCTACTCTCACCTGACAGCGTCAGCTAATATCCTACATCCTGAACAGGATCATTCGTCTCCTAACCTCTCTTATCAGTGCAAATGTCACAGTCAGCGGGGTGTGTGTGTGTGTGTTACCTTCGTGATGTGTGTGGTGGTGGTGGTGCAGAGCGATTCGGAGGTGATGGTTTGAGCTGTCATGAGCACGCCCGGCTCCCCGTCTCCATTACCATCCAACTGTCAATCACACACAGAACAAACAATCACAAACACTCTCAGGACTCTGACGGCAACGCAGCTGCGTGATTCTGCATTAATGACAACAGTTTTAGTCAGTGTTGGTGAAGCCATGTCAAAATTATGAGCAGCTTGACAGGATTCAGTTTCAAAGCAGTGCAACGCTCTTTTGAAAAAGTAGTGAGCTAAACTACAAGATACTGACAAAACACAGCTAACACAGCTAAAAAAAATGCGTCCTTTATTTTTATGTCACTACCGAAAGAGTATGTTTTAGTCCATTGGCTAAGACTGATTGGAACTACACCCCTTCATTTATGATCAGGAAACATTCCTGTGTCACTCTGTCTCATAGCTACACGGTGAGTAGATAGGTTTCATCATTTTGAGGTAAATGTGTTCAAAAGTATGAAAACTGTGTGTAACTTTAAAGAATGTCACTACTGAACCCCATTTTTCTATAAACACACTTTTTTGGGAGTTATTCCATAACATTTAGTTTTTATATGTGTACAACTGTTCAGAACTGTGCTAGTTAACCATGTGCTGATTAGCATCTTTGAGCTGACTTCAAAACTCTGAACTTGTCACTACTGAAATATTTGGTGGCGTTTTTTTGGGTGTTATCCCATAAAACGGTCACTACTGAAACAGTCACAAACAAAAGTAAACAAAATATTAGTACAGATATACAAAGTTTTTGCTTTTTTTGTAATTTTTTTTGTATTTTAGTATATTTCAGTATGTGTTTTAGCATTACTACGTCACAAAGCAATACTGTCACTACTGAAAGATGTGCTGCCACAACTGAAACATTTGATGTTTTGTCAGTATACTGAATTATCAACTGTCAATATACCAATTATCAACAATTATAAGATGTTATGATAGTGTTTGGTTCAATGTATATTCAAACTGAATCCTTAAGTTTGAAATCAGTATGATCAACTTCTTGCCCTTTACATTGAAAAATTGGATTCAAAATACAAAAAAAAGTCATAAATCGCACTTAAAATATTGTTAAAATCGTAATTGTTATTGATTCCTCTCTGATAACATATACATTTACAAAGAAGATGTAAGTAAAATCTTAACAGGTAAACATAACCCTTCTTATTAAATTAGATATTACTGTGTTTTGGTAGTGACAAATTTGGCGAGAGGACAAATATTCCAAAACTTTCTGAAAATACAATATGAGAATTAACTGCACAATTACTAGAAATGTATACCTTGGAAATTATACAATTTGCATACATTCAAAATATGTGGAAAAAGACAAATCAATATACATCAAACACACACACAAACGATTACAGATCCAGTGCAGTGACTCCTGACCTGAGCATATGTGACTCCTACAATTTCACTTAAGAAACCTTCACAGGATCAGGTGACCCCTCTCACCTGGGCGGCCTCGTACGTGATGGTCTTGGTTTCCGTGTGAACGATGGGGACCTCCTTAGTGGATATCTCCGTCTTCTGAGCAGCAAACGTGTCTGAAATCGTAACCATCTCGGTCTTCACAACAGGAGGCTACAGAGAGACAGAGACCATCAGTGTGACGTACACGTACGAGAGGCGTCCGGGCTGACGTCACTTCACAAACACACACAAAACCACTGCTACACAGCACAACGGAGAGATGAAGCTCATGCAGTTCAAAGAAACACACCACTATAAACTAGACGTCTTTGGTATAACGCATGCAGCCTACAAAACGAAAAATAAGCCAAAATGTTTCCAATTTTTGGTTTCTGAGATCTGAGATCTTTGGCAGTGTTGACCGGACAACACACACATGCAAAAGCACAAACACACACAGTGCTGAACTTTAATTTCTATGAGTACTTAAATTATGTGATATTTATCTGTGCAATCAAGTCATGTAACTTACGCTTCTGCTGCTCTATCTCTACTAACAGAGTGAGAAATCAATGTAAACGCACTTATCATATAATTAGGATATCAAGTACGCTACATAAAACAAGCACCACAAAGCCCCATGCAATGATACACAACATGCAACGCACAAAATACAAGCCCCCGCATGCAGCGCTCCTCATGTGTGACTCAGAATATTGTGTGTTTGTGTGTGTGTGTGTGTGTGTGTGTGTGTGTGTAGTCGAGTAGGATGGAATATAAAATCAACTTAAAGGTGAGAGGATGGAATGACAAACATTTAAGACGCTTTCATTTATACTGCAATCGCTTCCTTTAAAGCGGGCTAGAGAGACGTTTCAGCCTGTGCAGATAAAGCAGGATCTTCGTCCGGGAAGGAGGAAGGAGTGGGAAATGGAAGAGGAGATGAGGAGGAGAAGAGCGGCGGCGCAGGGGAAGCGTAGGTGGCCGTCTCAGCTCAGGGTGTCAATTACCTCCGAACAACAAATAACCTGCGGAAGGTGCTCCGTTTCCACACGTGAGGCGCTGCCGTTGACGATGTGAGGCTCCTCCTCCTCTGCGGCTGTGGCTTTGACAGTGGGCGGGGCTTCGTCTTGGAGGGCGTGTCCGTTGGGAGCTTCATCCGGTGTCAACAGAGGCTCGTCCGCACACGCTTCCACTTCAGGCTGCGCTGCTGGTTTCTCTTCCTCCGCCGCGGGGGCGGGTTCAGCTGCTTCTGTGATTGGCTGTGACTCTATCGGAGAGGACGGGGCTTGTTGAGTAAGCTCCGCCTCCTGTTCCTCCTCGGGCTCTTCTTTTATCAGCTGAGCGGAGACGCTCGTGCTGGGCGGTTGAGCGTGGTACTCCGCCTCCTCTTCACTCTCGCTGTCCGACGACAAACTTCTCTCCTCCTTGACCTCTGCGGCGTGCTCTGTCTCAACTGTAACCGTCGCCTCAGGGGCGGGGCTTTTGGGTTTGGCTTTGACGACTTCCTCGATGACGACAGTTTCTTCTACGACCTCTACGACCTCTGGCTGGCCGTTGACTTCGGGTTTGACCTCTGCGCTCTACACCAGACAAGCACACAAACACACACGAGGGATGGAGAGAAAAGCAAAAAACATAAACCATGACCACAGAACAAAAACTGAAGGAAACAAACTTCCTGCAGACCTTAGTCAAAGTCAGTGTCATTGTAATGCAAATAAAAACAAGGCTGTGAGGTAGAGATGTACAGTCTGCTCAACGAGTGCAGTTTTGCAGACCTTGAAACGCATTGAAATGTGTGCTGCATTCTTGAGAAGCAGCAAAACTGTCTGCAAGAATAAAACCTTGTCTTGTCGGGTGCCTAAAACGAGAGGGAAGTTTGCCACAGCTCTCAGAAGCAGAAGTTGTTGTAGTTGTTAAACTATTTTACTCATTCGTCTCTCAATGAAATGTGACCCTGGACCACAAAACCAGGGTCAATTTTTTGAAATTGGGCTTTATACAAAGGGTTCGTACAGATTCTGTAAAATTAAATTCCAGGACTTTCAAGGACTTTTCAAGCACTACCTTTAACTTTAATCAGAGATTTCACTTATCAAACTAAAAATCTAAATAAAACCACGGTTAATTTTCTTTTTTTTTTTTTATGTATTTGATTATACTTTCATTTTCTTTTTTATTTGTTTTGTTTTTATAACTGTACTGCCTTAATAGCTTAATCTACTGTTAAATTAATCCGAAAACCCCCTCCCAAAAAAAAACACTCCTGATCTGAAACAAATTATTTGCGACCCGCGCTCTGCATTCCAGAACTGAATCAAATGATTTGCAAACCTGCACCAAAGTCTCGATCAGAATCAAATGATTCATGATCTGCACTCCAATCTAAATCAAATGATTCACGATACATGCTCAAAAGTCCAGATTCAAATGATTCACAATATGCAAAGTTCCAATGTAAATCAAAAGATTTGCAAACCTGCTCCGAAGTCCCAATCTAAATGAAATGATCTGTGATACTCGATCTGAATCAAATGATTTGCGATGTACAATCCGATTGGAGCACTTGTAAACAGTAAATCATTTTGCGACGCAATGGTTTAACTGTTTTTTAAAATGATTACAAGCAATGTCGAAATTCAAAAATAACTGGCTCTTTTAATTTGATCTGTTTTTTTTTTTTTTTGTAAATAAATGATCAAAGTTCGAATCAATCGGAGCGGTTCCAGCATAAATGACTTTGATTCAGTTCAAAATAAAATTGATTCAGTTCATCTGTTCCTCTTTTCGGATCTTCAGCCAGGTTTACACGACATTGTCAGTATTACTACTGGCTTAGCTCACTAGTTTTATGTTTTATTCATTTTTTTTTTTTTTTTTACATTTTTTATTTTTATTAACTGAAATATGTAAGTATTGCATAAATTTTGTGTGAAAAGATATTAAAGACATATAAAAATTAAACACTTATTTCACAGATACAATATCTTTCAACAACACAAGCATTTTTTAAGTACCTATATTGCTATTTTCAAGGGTTTTTCAGGCCTTAAATTTTTAAAAAGTCAAATTTAAGTACTTCAAGCGCTTTAAACACCTTGTACGAACCCTGTATGCATGACCTGAAAGCTCAATAAATAGGCTTTCCATTGACATATGGTTTGTTAGGACAATATTTAGCTAAGGTACAACTATTTGAAAATCTGGAATCTGAGGGTGCAAAAATAAATAAATAAATGAATGAATGAAAACACAAAGAAAATTGCCTTTAAAGTTGTCCAAATAAAGTTCTTAGCAATGCATATTACTAATCAAAAATTAATTTTTGATATATTTATGGTAGGAAATGTAAAAAAAATATCTACATGGAACATGATCTTTACTTCATATCCTAATGATTTTTGGCATTAAAAAAAATACATGCAATGTATTTTTGGCTATTGTTACAAATATACCCGTGCTACTTATGACTGGTTTTGTGGTCCAGGGTCACAAACGCTTCTTGTAAAGACTTTTAGATATTTTTCTGTAAAACAAGACATCTGACTGAACACACTGTACATCTGTCACTCACAGCGTTGCTCTCATTTGTGCTGAATCAAACATGGCATCTCCTCCGACTAAGGTCCAAAAACACTGCAACACCACACACATATAAATCAAGCAACATAAGAAAGAGAGACGATCATAACAAGCTGAAAGATGAATGAACGCATGGACAGACACATGGATGATCAATCTGGTGAAGGTGGAGAGAAGAGGGCTGGAATCATAACGTCTGCAATGGAAAAAGGGTGAGATGTGTGTGCAGTGTTAGGTGTGCGTTTGCTCAGGTGATGTTAGGTGTTAGGCTGAGCGAGGACGATGGACCACCTTGCTGGCGTCTCTGCTGTCCGTCCCGGGACGGGGAGGGGTTTGCTGTGGAACCTGAAGGTAATCATAGGACACAGTCACTCAAACACACGCTCTGGACAACACACGCCATCACGGAACGAGACCTGCTCGCGTGACCCGATCACAGGAGATGCATTTGAGACCACATCTACACGCAGATGCGTTTCAAATGACCGCTAGTGATCGGATGACCCGAGGCAGCAGTGGGTTAAAAGGTTTGAGACGGTGGACAGGACAGCAGTCAGCAGTGATACAGGTAAACAGAAAGATCACAAACTCACAAAAATTTCACACACGATGGCAGGGATGGAAATTACTTGCTTATTATGTTGTTACTGGATGTTTATGACCAGTCTGGCAGTGAAATGCCCTCTAGAGCTGATCTCATGTGTGTGATTCACTATCACTCAGTCCAAAAGAGCTGTATAAATATAGCTGTAGCTCTCAAATCTCATTCACTGTGGCATAAAATACAGGGCTGTCAAACGATTAATCGCATGCAATTTAAAAGTTTGTGTTTACATAAAATGTGTGTGTGTAAATTATAATACAAATTATATGCAAATATATGTACATATATTTTGTACATAAAAATAACATTTTTCTAAAATTATACATGCATCTGTGTGTATTTATATGTATATATAATAAATATACACAGTACACACACACACACATATATTAGGTAAACTAACTTTTATTCTGCACGTGATTAATTGCGATTAATCGTTTGACAGCCCTAATAAAATAGCAATATATTTGACACACTTGTTTTGATTTTGATAGTTTAATTGTACATTTAATTACTTTTGCTTTCCATTTCTGAACTGCTGTTACATGTGCAAGAAATAATTATTGTTTACATAATTTGTATCTACACACTACTGTTCAAAAGGTTATTAGTATTTTTCAGCAAGGATGCATTAAATTGATCAAAAATGACAGTAAATAATTTATAATGTTACAAAAGATCTGTCTTTAAAATAAATTCTGTTCTTTTGAACGTTCTATTCATCTGTGAATCCTGAAAAATAAAATGTTTTACAGTTTCCACAAAAATATTGCGGCATAACTGTTTTCAATAGTTGTTTGATGATAATCAGAAATGTTTCTTAAGCAGCAAATTAGCATTGTGACCCTGGACCACAAAATCAGTCATAAGTAACACGGGTATATTTGTAGCAATAGCCAACAATACATTTGGACAACTTTAAAGGCGATTTTCTTAATATTTAGATTTTTTTTTGCACCCTCAGATTTTCAAATAATTGCATCTCGGCCAAATATTGTCCTATCATAACAAACCAATGGAAAGCTTATTCATTCAGCTTTGAGAGGATAAAAAAAAAATGACCCTTATGACTGATCTTGTGGTCCATGGTCACATATTAGAATGATTTCTGAAGAATCATGTGACACTGAAGACTGAATGAAGCTGAAAATCAGCTTTGATCACAGCAATCAATTACATTTTAACAGATATTCACATAGAAAACAGCTATTTTAAATTGTACTAATATTTTACTGTTTAGACTGTACACACACACAGTGCTTC
Source organism: Labeo calbasu (assembly GCA_019740295.1). Classification (NCBI taxonomy): domain Eukaryota; kingdom Metazoa; phylum Chordata; class Actinopteri; order Cypriniformes; family Cyprinidae; genus Labeo; species Labeo calbasu. The sequence continues at coordinate 25,922 of JAHKKF010535400.1, read as the reverse complement.
TTCACACAACAGTGAGGGCTGGATCAATACCGGCTGCGAGATCTGAGCATGAACTTGGTTTGTTTTAAAGCAGTGCAAGTATGTGGCAGAGAATATAAAGCCATAAGCAGTTACAGGGAGACAGAAAGTCAGAGCAGGCGAGATGAAGAGACAGACAGAAGTGGTAAAGGCACCTCGGGCTGAGCTGAGACTTTACTGGCCTCTGCTGGAGCAGCAGCAGCACTGCAGGTACCAGCCAGCCCGGAGAAGCACGCCTTACTCAGAAAGAGAGAGGTGAGCTCCTCTTCCAAACTCTACAGGGGTTATGAAACCACAGCGAAGGGCAAGACATGAAACAAACGGGTGCAAGGACAACAACAGACACAGAAACAGAAGAAACAAGAGAGAGAGAGAAACACAAAAGCACTTCAGTGATTCTACAGAGTGAGGAGAGAACAGCTACTAACACAACATGCACACACACACACACACACACTACAGGAACAGCAGTAAAGCATTTCAAAGTGAACAGAGCAGAGAGAATGTGTGCAGACAACTCAAGACACAGTGTTTCAAAGAGAAGTCTGTAAAACGGGTGCAAATAAACTGCAAAAATCAATCAGACATACAAGCACACATCAAAATGCGCAATATAGTCTTTGGTAGGAGCTGATCATTTACACGGACTGATAAAGGAGTAACTTTAAAACATACAAATAAACAGAAGTAGCATGTGCGCAGCTGAAAGAGACCATGTGATTGAAAACTGCAAATGAAATGAGCAAACCTAAACAATGAAAGAAGCATTCTGCTAGAAAACACAGGGGAAAAACAAAATACTCATGAGCAGTGAGGAAACCAAAGGACAGAATGAGCCAACGCACAGCATGAACAACAGAACTCAAAGAGCCAATCAGAGTGAACTGATGCACCAATCAGATTGAGAACTGCCCCGCCGTTGGCTAGTGTAGAGGACAGGAGGCGTGCGTGTGCGTGAGACAGTTGGGATTATGGGCAGTCGTCTTAAATCTACTTAAGACTCAACCAGACAATAGCGCATTGTGACGTCAGGAGTGACAGGTGTTAGCAAGGCATCACACTAATGAAGCTTATCATCTGCATGATTTCATTAAGAGCCCAAAGGCATTGAAGTCAGTCGGTTTCCTCAACGGACATCTCGGTGACACCCGACTGAACAGACATTTCTAGTCATGACAGCGCAGCTCTGCCCACTTCAGTGGGCCTACTACGAACGATTCAAAAGTGTTTGACAAGATGTCGTTTCAAAACAGGAATAAAATCTGTTTTGGTCAAGCACATTTTAAGGCAGGTTGGGCGATGACTCTACTCAGCTCAGGAACAATTTTCACAAATTCAGACCAATTTGATCAGATTCACAATGGGATTCAACTGAATTTCAAAATGCATTATGACGTAAATGCTTCTCCTAATATGTTTTAGGTAATAAAAAGATAGTATATGCATTAAATATGTGTCCATACATAAAATATTTTGGAGCTGAACACCTTTCTATGGAAGCCTGTTTCCACCACTGAATAAAAAATAAAAATAAAAAAGGTAATTGCAACTTTTTCATCTCACAATTCTGACTTTTTTTCCCTCAGAATTGCGTCGTATAAACTCGGAATTCTTATTTTCACAGAATTTTAAGATATAAATCACAATGGCAAGTTATAAAGTCAGAATTGCGGGATTTAAACAAGCCTCCTTCTCACAATTGCGAGTTTGTATATCGCAATTCTGACTTTATAGCTCACAATTGCAACTTTTTTATCTCAATCCTGAGAAAAAAAATAGTCAGAATTGCAAGTTTGTATTACGCAGTCGCGACTTTATTTCTCAGAATTGCAAGATATAGTCACAATTCTAACTTTATAACTCACAAATGCGACTTATCATCTCACAGTTTTGAAAAAAAAGTCAGAATTGCAAGTTTGTATTATGCAACTCTGAGAAAAAAGTCAGAATTTAGAGATAAAAACCTTTTTCACCATTTTTTATTCAGTGGTGGAAACAGGCTTTCATACCTTTCAAACTATTGCATATTCCAGATTTTTTTAAAGGCCAAAAAAAGGTTCATGATTCAAAAGTTTTAAGATCAAGGTATAGGCACTGACAGGATTTGTAATCAATGCTTTGAGAAAATGTGTGAATCATTCATCCAGATATAAGAAAACACTTATTTACGCAACATTTTCCCAACTGTCCCACCATACAACAGAAAACAAACACAGTACACCAGCTTCTCAGTAGAGGAGAGTAAGAAAAACAGGAAGTGCAGGACAGCGGGGGCATGCAGAGCATCTGAGGAGGCGTCCGTATCCCGAGCAGAAGCACACGTACCCCTTGAGCCTGCAGGCGCAGTGTGGTGGCAGGGCTGCCCGTCAGGCGTTTGTCCCACTGACTGGGCCTGGGCTCGGGCGTAGCCTCCATAAAACTGCGCTTTAGCTCGCTAATGCTAGCCTGATGTTTCAATACATCCTCCTGGGTCTTATCCAAGTCCTGATGGGCCCACAGCACCAGGGAGAGGCAGGCAGGGGGAGGACAAAGGGACAACCAACAACCAGCACATTAGTCATGGAGAGACCTGAACCACGTTAGAGTCGAACCTCACTGCTCGCCCGACGCACCACACAGATTCCTGAGCTCGGTTCAAAGACCCAGCGGATCCCTGACAGCACAGACGCACTCTTGGCTCCAATAGGGAGTTAATATTTACAATTGCATTGTGTGCGCTCATGATGTTAGGCAGTAGGCTGCCAGGAAGCTCACTAGATTTGGAACAGAGCCGTAGGGTTCTGGAACTCCTCTCAATAACTGATGACATCCAGCATTATTGTTTTAGTAATTTGACACAAAAGAAACTGAGGTTGTGAGGGACAGAAATACAAACTGTTAAAGCCCTGACATAATAGTGAAACTGAAGAACGAGTAGGTGCGATGACATTACAAAGAAAATTTGGCTTCAAGTTAATCTTTTGTATGGAGTTTGTTTTGGCTCACCAGTGCAAATTTTTGAACCACTGAAACCCCACACGAACTTTGTTTTCATTAAAATTATATGACACCACCAAAACAAACTTTGTTTCAGCCAGATTTCCTTTGAAATGACATCACCCATTCGTTCTTCAGTTCTAATGGGTGCAACATAATTTCTAAATAAATCTGGCTAAACCAAAGTTCGCTTGGAGTCGTTGGCTTCGAATAGTTTGCCGTTTCTAGAAAACTGTGGTGTCTATTAAACATCTTCAAACTGTGCCTGGCTTTTACATGTTGTACATCACGTGTTCATAGTTCAGCTGACAGAACACTGAAAATGAGCTCAGTGCCTTAAAACACTACAGCCTATTGCTCTGACTGTACGTCTGTCCCTCACAAGGCGCATTTCCATTACAGATTTGCGCAAAACTATGGCGATATTTTATAAATGTCATTAAAAAATATTGTGAAATGACAGCGTTTCCATTAACCAATGTTACGCGACTAAAACATATTTTCTTCTCGCAATAAGTCATGGCAACTGATTTGGCTATAATTAATTGAAGGAGGCGTATGCGTGTATCTTTACAGAAGCCGCGCAGAAACGCGCACAGCGTGGCTGGTATAAACACAAACACTGACTGAGTGGCAGCGATCAGCTCCGGTGGCCGTGTCAGAGCTGTGAAGCGAAACAGACACGTGCAGTGTAAATTCTCTGAGCATTAATGTCTAGGGCTGTGAAAATAAATTGATGCATCACAAATCAAGAAACGATTCAGCATCGATTCTGAGATTTTCCGAATGCATAGCGATTTCTTTCACAAGACTATTCTGAGCTTAGTTTTAAACAGCAGATGGCACTGCATGCTTTAGAAACAGTCGGACTCCGCGCTAAAATAATCATTCATAAAATTCAAAAAGGTTGAAGAGTGTTCACAGTGGGCTGTGTTCACATTAATCTTGCATCATAAAATAATTCTGAGCCTAAGTGAAATTACATGACAAGCGCTCTTCAGCACTTTTCCTCATGAGCATTTGAGTGTGCAGATAAAAATTAGATTAGAGCACCATCAGCTCTTAAAATCTAGGCTCAGAATTGATTCCAGAGAGAATCGCGATGCATTCGGAAGTTCTCAGAATTGATCCACAAATCAATTCTGCATCAATTTATCGTCGCGGCCCTACTAACTGCAGGGAAAGCCCCTTATACTTGAGAGCGGCCACATATGAAGTGTTTCTTGAAGTTCATAGTACATTTAAAAATGATCGTATGACTTTTTACATATGCCATGTGGCCTGTATAAAAAAAAAAATAATAATAATAATTTTTGCGAAATATTCTTTTTTCGAGTTGCCTGAAAACCCCCCTCACGTAAGCGTAAAAACTTTATGGTGATATACGTTTTTAAGAAATTGACGCCTTTCCATTAGCCGTTTTTTAGTTCTCAATTTTAATTTGCGCAATTTGAATAGTAATGCAGCTACACACTCGTTTTCATTCACATCTAATGAAATAAACTGTCTCCTCAAACCCTCAAACCCTACAGTCATCCTGAATAAGATCACTCAGTCTTCTACATCTGAAGGACCCTCGTAATCCCAGTTAAGGTTTGGTTCTGGTGAACCACTGGGGTCAGGTGAGAGGTCAGCGTCTGCGGGGAGCAGTGAGGCAGGACTGGTTTACACACTGAGGACTGGAGCGGTGCAGTGAGACACTGCTTCAATGCCAAAGACACAACTGTTGCTCAGACACCAGATACTGAGAGCACACTAATCCAAAGATGAGTGTGTCATAATGAGAAAACATGTTCTTTTATTACAGTTTAAGAGGTAGGGAAAACTAAGTCATCAGTAGACTGACACTGCGACTGATCCATTTGCTCGAGCATCAGGACCTCTTTTTTTGAATCATTATTCAATTAAATTGCCAGATAGAATAACTATTTACTACTAGTGTTTGGAGACAGTGATTACACACTTCAGCTTTAAACAGTGACATTTAGGCCACATTTTTGTGTCTTTAGCACTGACAGAGTCACCCCAGGATGAGTAAATCCATTTAGTTTTAAAATAAAATGTAAACAATCACCACAACCAAAGCAGAAAGTCACCTGTCTGGTTAGGGAAATACTATTAGTGTTGTTATGAGAACCATTCCCACATGACATTTACACAAAAGTTAAAATCACCACATATCACGTACATTCAGTTCACCCGCAGACATGCACCCATTTTAACATGCAGTCCATGCATGGGTGTACACACACACACACACACACACACACACACACAGGACACATACACACTATAATGCATGCACACAAAGCCTGAAGAGGAAGAGTGAGAGGCAGCCCAGGACAGTAGCCAGAGAGGGGACACACGTCCACCATCCATTATGCTTTTGCTCTTTCTTGGTTTCTTTTTCTTGGATTACATACGACATACGAACCTCCAACATTAAATTGCTATGTCTGACATATATATTTTCCCCCTGCACTCTCAACTTGCTCTGTGGATCAAAAATGAGAACACATTTGAACAAAAAGGAAAAAGACAGATGGTAATGAACTGGAGTCAAATCTGATGAACATCACTAATGATATGTACAGGATATGTACAGCAGTCTCTGAAAGTCTGAGAGCTTCTAATGTGCATTTTTATTCTTCATTATCAGTTTTCATTATATTAGCAGCACATCACATTGAGTGTTGAATTGAAAACATTCTTGAGTCAGATTTAAATGAATCTTGAATATCATATTCTTAATGAGCTCTCAGACTTTCGGATGTGACTGTAGGCTGATCCAGTTTGATTCATATACATGACACTACTGATTTCCTGTATGCTCATCTGTATCAGGGATCTTGGAAGTAACCAACCAATCAGCATTTGATCACAAATCATCAATCTAGCACTGCTTAGCCAATCAATCAGCAAATCTAGTGCCAGTTGATTACTCGAGAGAGCTCACGTGATTTAAGCCTCATTTGCAGTTGAAATGACAGAAAATACACAGGATAACCAGCACAAAACCAAATAAAAAGAATCAACCATCACCACAGCAAATAAAGCAAAGATTTTACATCAAACAACCATGATGCAAAACCCCCATCACTTTCAATTGGACAAAAACATGAAATTAAAAAACACAAAGTGAATTACAACAAATCTGCAACGATAATTAAACACCTTTCTCTCAGGAGCACTGCCTTTATCCGCCTGCTCGTGCCGTCAGAGACAAAAGATGAAGATTAATTCAAAACATGTCCTACTATACCTCTGGATTGTGTGTTAATTATATGAATGTGATTAGAGATGCATGCTGGGAAGGTTAGCAGACCTCAAAGGCCGTTTCAGAGGTGACGGATGTGCCCGCGTCCTCATTTGGCTTCTCCACGACCTCCACCTGTGGACTCTAATTGGTGGAATAATGGACAAAATAGTCTGAAAAGGTGAAATGGATGATGGGAAGGCCTGAATCCCCAATCAAAGTGATAAGGAGCGAGCCCTGAGCTCTGGGACAGGCTGGCTGGGACAGTGAGATCCTGCTTTTATGTTCTTCGGTTTCAAACTCTTTACTTGTAAAACACCTGAAGGACTATAATCGGAGGACAATCTATCCAAAATACGTATAAATCTGCTGTTTAGTGTAAGATTGAAGCTGGTCGAGTGATTCGGGTCTAATAAATGCTTCAGCTGAAGGGGGGGGGAGGTTTTTTTTCAGACAGGATGTGGATTATAAATAGGGTCCCACTGGAATGTTGCTACAATCTGAGCGCAGGGACTAATCTGCATTTCACACTGAAAATCTGGCGCTGGACAGAGAGAAGAGCTATAGGAGGGGGAAAAGGCAAACAGCGACAAAATGCACACAGTAGCGTTTAGGAGGTAGGCAGACATGGAGAAAGGAGCAGGGAGGTCAGGGGTCAGTTTAGGCGGCGGGGTCACACTGCATTTCCTCTGGAGAGGTCGTCTTAACCGCGACCTCTGCCGGCCTGAAATGCGCGAGCGCTTTTGGTTCCAGGTAGCACAGGGACAAGGCCAGAGGCAATGCCAGCAGCAGAGACAGCGCTACCGACTGGCAGGCGGAGAGGAAGACGGCAAAGATGAGCAGGAAGGAGGGCAGGAGGGAAGGGGAGGAGAGGGGCAAGTGACGGTGCAGTCCGGCGGGAAGCAGCAGGGCAGCGCAGTCATCCGGCAGACAGGGCAGACTGATGTAGCCGTCCTCGTCCAGCAGCGAGGGCAGACGCAGACCCTTGCAGAAGCTGAGCATGGAAAGACCCAGCCGGGGCAGGGCGGAGCGGGGCGTGGAGGGGGGCTGCGGCTCTTCGGACCCTGGGACGCACTCCGCAGGTGAGGACGACGGGGCGGACGCACCCTCGCCACCGCCGGTGTCTTCGGCCGGCCAGCTCAGAGGGTCTGAGTCGGGCTCGAGGTTCAGGTCGGGCTCATCCTCGGAGATGTCGGACAACACGTCCAGCTCAGAGATGGTGTCAAGGGTGGGCGGAAGGGAGGAGAGGGTGGAGGAGGACGGGGAAAATGGGAACATGAAGAGAGACTGCGTGGGTGCACGGAAACGACAGAATGCAACGGAAGAGGAATGTGCATGGCAAACAGACATGATGGAGTGCGCGGGAAAAGAGAAAGGGAGAGAGAAACACAACATTAGTCAGTGAGCTGAGTCGAGGTCAGGTCAGCAGTGACGGGGTGTGAGGGATGACACATTAGGAAAGACTCTGATTTTTAGGGGTGTGCACGTGTGTGTGTGTGTGCACGAGAGGGGGAAGCATTAGACGACATAAGCTTGCAGAGTGTTTGTGCAGAAGCTCAGGAAAAGAGAGGAGGGCGTTTTCACACCAGGCTGTGGAGATCGCTTCGTGTCACAATTCGGGTTCACACAGTTCACACCAAACACAAAGCGAATATTTGCATTGCGTTACTCGCTCTAGCTTACTTGTGGGTTGTTTTTTTTGCATCACTGGTGCAAATAAAAACTAAAAAAAAAAATTCTGATACATCCAGACGTGTCAATAAGCTCTTCACTGACTGGCTTGCATGACAATGTATCATGCAAACTTTTGGCTCAAGTCGAAATTTTCTTAACTTAATTGAGGTGCCCAATTCGCACCATTCGCATCGTCCCATGCACATTCGGGTCTTTGCATTTACTGTGTGTAATCTACATGTGCAAATAATTAAATTTGCTGTTGGTGTGAACCAGAGGTCATGTTAACATGTTAAATTGTCTGTCATTGCAATGCTTGTTCTCTTATCTCAGGGAACTGAGATTATGTTAGTAACCGGAGCGACAATTTGACGCAAGATTTTCAAAAGGATGCAGTGCCGCCGATATTGGATCCAACAATGTCGCAACAAAAGTGTGAGTAACTGTTTTCATTATGTGGTCACGACCGCTTTGTCTATTTGTGTGTTTTAAACCTAAATCACAACGGCATCCATTTAGGAGTCAATCACAGCAGTGAGCGTTTACTTCCGAGTCTACAATCTGCCAAGCGGGACAGAGCGTTCTGCAGATGGAGGTTTAAAAACAGGACGGAAAATAGCCTATTACTTCTAAATTATGTTTTTATGTAAAAATCTTGATAACATTATATGTGGACCTCAGAGAACAGTACAAAATAAAAAACAAAGGCAGTTCATGACCCCTTTAAGAACCACGTTTGAGTCAATTTGGTTTGATTCATGTGGACTCCAGTACAGTTCAGTCTCTATAAAAATAATCTGGCCTAATTTGATCAAGTGAACTGAAGAAGTAATGATGTGATTTTCTTAGGCAAGTAGAACATTTTTATTCACTTGCAGAAAGTTTTGGTAGCAAAACCTAACAAGCCAAACGACTTCCACTGATATTCACAGCAGTATTCACACTTACGGCGTAAACAAGCGGAGAGAAAGCGAACTCTGGTTCAGAACGAGTGTGAAAACGCCTTGAGAGAAACACAGAGGCATCTTTCTGGATTTGAGTGACTCTTCAGTGGGGCGGCCCTACATCATATCTAACGAATAGGCCTGTGACGGGCAGAGGGGTGGAATGTGGGTCGCCATGGGAACAGCCAATAACAGGCCAGATAACGCTGTTACTGTCACAAAGCTGGCTTGTGTGCATTTGAGGGCAGTTACAGAGACGGGATGAAGTTTTCAAAGCACTTCCATCCTCCATTGGCTTGCGTGTAGGGTGTCTGTGAAAGACTCTCTTCATGTGAGAGCTGTAGGTTACGGCAGGAATGCCGGCGCTCCTTCGGGGCTCACGGACGACATGAATACGGGCCTTTGACGGACAGGGAAATGTCACGTCTGGGTGGCGGACTGACTCGTCAGGGTCAGCTGGGGATGGAGGTTTCTCCGGGTATTGTTCAAGAACCGGACTCAGCAGGGTGAGCTGTGTATTTGTGCGTCTCCAAATGGAGGTATAACTAAACATTTAGGCAGCATGACTCACGGATAGCTTGAGTTATCATTTCTACACAACTAACCAGAATCAACACAAAAAAATTGGGGAAAATGAAACATCAAAAAGTATTTTCATAGAACACCCTAAGGGAGAAACTTATTGCAGTACGGGTGGGAAGACATCAGTATGTTTAAGATCTGAGCAGGGGTAATAGCTAGTTCTTGTTCCAGGGCACTTCCTGTAGAGCTGAGGACTGTGATAAAGATGATGAAGAGGTCTTTCTCACCTTAGAGTCGGAGTTGAGCTCCAGAGATGGGCCGTTCTCTCCAGCGCCTGCAGTCAGAGCTTGGCTGTAATCGCTCACGTTCACCACGGGAGCTGTCGCCACACACACACAGAAACATACTGTTAGCCAGCAGTTCATACATTCATAGCTTTAAACAGTGCTGTCTAAGAACACCTTTTTTTTTTTTTTATTAAAACCTGGACATGAGCAGTTGTGGGATTTTGAAATGAACTTGTGCACTATTTCCAAGTAAATAAAGACACTCTCCAATTCATGTTTATTTTTCAAGTCAGCTTTCCCTCAAACTGTTATGTTGGTCAATTCTTTGATCTTTATTGACAAAATTTTAATTAAGTTAAATTAAAAATTACATTAAAAGAAAATAGTCTACATTAGAAACTCACAGACAAGTTACATTAATGTCAATAATAATTCACGTACAATACCAGTCAAAGGTTTTGAACAATAAGATTTTAAATGTTCTTTGCTCAACAAGCCTATTTGACCCAAAGTACAGCAAAAACAGTACAATTCAGATTTTTTTTACTGTTTAAAATAATATATAATATATTAGTTATTTTTAGCATTATTACTCCAGTCACATGATCCTTTAGAAATCATTCAAATATTCTGATTTGCAGCTCAAAAAAGTTGAGTAGATTTTTTTTTGACTCCAAGCTGGAGTCAAATGGTAAATGGTATAGTGTATAATGTTACAAAACTTTTTATTTCCAATGTTTTAAATATTGAAGATGATGATAATAGTAATAAATGTTTCTTGAGCAGCAAATCAGCATATTAGAATGATTTCTGAAAGATCATGTGACACTGAAGACTGGAGTAATGATCACAGAAATAAAATAAAACTGACAGACATTCACATCTGTCAAACAGTTATTTTAAATCAAAACAATTTTACTGCTTTTGCTGGACTTTGGATCAAACAAATGTGTCAGGCTTGGTGAGCAGAAGAGACTTCTTTAAAAATCATTAAAAAAAAAAATCTTTTGACTGGTAGTGTATATAATAAGTTTCGCATACCATAATAATGATTTATTTCGAAAGTGTATAATTTTGTTTGCTTGTTTCTTTTTCTTCCTAAAAGCTCCCACACAGTAGTATTCTTGTAAACAGTTCCCAGCATTTGAGTAATAAAAGAGTCCATGCTTATACATTACAGAACAGCAACAGTTACTCTACAGGGCTTGGCAGTGGGCAAATATTATTTATAAAATGACTTCTGGATTGATTCCTTCTTGTAAACTCAAAGATGTGGATTCAGACAGCAGTTAAAAGACCACACGACCTTGGTGTCTGTCAAAAACTGTAGGTAATTTAGCCAGAATTTGTTATGCTGGTAGTGGGAGAAAAACACAGAATCTGGACGGCAAATCACTGAATATCCTCTGTAAATGCTGAAAATACCCATGAGAAACAATTACCGTCTGACTTTATTCAGCAATAAGCAGTGATTTCTGTGGACATGCAGAAGTGCATCCAGATTGCCAACTACATGTGCCAAAACACGTAGAACGGTACATTGAGAGCACATTATTAAACTTACATATATTTCCAGTGAGACAATGAAGCAGACGTAATATCAGCCAAGAGTTTTCCACTTTTGATTAGACTTCCAAGATTTAAGACAATTTTACACAAAAGTGCTTGCAGACCTGTGTCATACTGTCAATGCAACTACAATGTAGCATAAACTTCCACTTAAAACATCTCTTGATGCAGACTGTCATTTCACATACTAAAAAAAACATGATAGTATGCAGTAAGCCAGTATTTCATTCCAAACATGGCCAAAACCACAGCTGGGACTCTGCTAAATCCCTTGAGTTCACATGACATTTACATCCAAAGACATCAAATCGCACACACACATGATCTGGATGTTGTTTATGTAAGTGTTCTTATGGGAGTGTGTTCTAGTAAACCAGAGGAGCACTACACACTTCTGAAAACAGACTACTGACGCTCAAACATGCACAATAACCTATGAGACTCAGCAGCAGGACCGCCGCTCTCCATTAAAAACCTGTGAATAATGGATCAGACGGTACGGAGGAACATGTGAGCGCTCTTTCCCCGGCTCACGCTCTCCATCGGCATGACCTGGTTTGAGCTGTGTGAAAGTAGGCTAATGTAGCCTGCGCTGCTGGGACGTCCATTTCATCATGTCAGTCTGTGACAGCTCTGAGACGCTGCAGAACTGGGACACCGGCAGTTACCAGAGCGTCCACCAGGGGGCGATCTCAACATTATTAAAACAACACGGCCCTTGACTGGATTCCCAGCAGGAGGAAAAACGGGGTCATTTTAATGGAGAGGAGCTGCGAAAGCAGATACTCAGAAGCTTTCATCAGCGTTCATACCAGCTGCACACGAATCGATGCGGAACGGCCCGCGTGTGTTTACGTCCACACTCACAGGGATGCTGTATTTTGTGTGTTCTAATGGATTATTGAGCGTCCGTCATATGATGCTGATGTGTGCTCCCAGTAGTAACAGATTTAGTACTGAGAAAAGCATAATTTAGCCTGAGAGCGCCGCTGCCACAGTGTTAACACACCGCCCTCTAAATGAGGTGAATGTTGACAACCATGCACTAACCAGTGAGAAATTAAAGGGCCAGACGCTCCACTACACAACCCCAACGACAGAAAACACCTCCGCCTCGGTTTGATTCTCCAGCATCGGTTGCATTCTAACATCGTGCAAAAATAAGCCTTTCTGCTCAGTCCTGAAAAGGCTCAGGCCAGAAGAGGCACACAGAGCTAAAGCTATATTTAGCCTAATCACTCACAATGTTGACCAAAGCACTCGTTAAAGGAATGTTCAATAACAGCATGCGCTGTGGATGCTGATCACCAGAAAATAATTCACTCTTCCTTCAGCCTTAAAGGAGTCGTGAAACTGAGAACCAAAATGTTCTTGATGTGTACGCATACGTGACATTACAGTAAAAACATACTGATGAAAATGTCTGGCTTTGAAATCAGCAGAATATCGTCGTCAGGATTTCTCCTCGACATGACCCTTAACATGCATCATCATCGTCCGTAATCAAGGAGGAGTTCTGAACATCTCATCTCCGTCCATCAATCGCTAGAGCCGTACTGCAGCTGGATAATGATGAGTACAGCCGGTAAACTCAGATGCTGTTCTATCAGTGGAAAAAAGAAAACTTGCACAGCCTTCATAAAGATCCGAGCATTAGAAATGCATGGCTGAAGTTTATTTTTAATCAAGTGCATGAGCGACTTAAAGATAAAGTTATCATTTGTTGTTTACATTTCACATTGTTCACATTGTTTTGTGAATTATCCTAAACGTGCTGGCGGCTTTTATTGAACGATACAGCAGCGCCAAACATTTTGTCCTCTGAGGAAACGCAGGTCAGTGCATTTATATTTAATCTCACAGTTTGTTTGTAATAAACGTCAAACCGGCGTTTAACATTATTAAAGCAGCAAGCATCAAAGCTGCAACCAAAACAACAGCTTAACCACTGGCAAATGAATGAGAAACAATGCCATTTCTCAAACCTACTTAAGCTGCAGCATCTTTTGTAACACAAGTAACAATAGTACTTCTAAAACTACACTATCAGTCAAAAGTTTTTGAACAGTAAGATTTTTAGGGTTTTTTTTTTTTTTTAAAGTCGTCTCCTCTGCTCACCAAGCCTGCATTGATTTGATCCAAAGTGCAGCAAAAAAAAAGTTGTACTATTTAAAATAACTGTTTTTTTATTTGAGTATATATTAAAATGCAATTTATTCCTATGATTTCAAAGCTGAATTTCAGCATCATTACTCCAGTGTCACATGATCCTTCAGAAATCATACTAATATTCTGATTTGCTGCTCAAAAAACATTATTATTATTATTATTATTGAAAACAGCCGAGTAGAATTTTTTCAGGTTTCTCTGATGAACATTTATCTTAAATAGAAATATTCTGTAACATTATAAATGTCTTTATCCTCACTTTTGATCCATTTAATGCATCCTTGCCAAATAAAAGTATTAATTTATATAATCCAAATAATTTAAATTATACTAACTCTAAGCTTTTGAATGGTGTAGTGTATAATGTTACAAAAGCTTTTTATCTTAGATTAAAGCTGATCTTCGGATCTTTCTATTCATAAAAAAAAATACTATATTAAAAAAAACATATAAAATTTACTCAACTGTTTTAAATATTGATAATAATAACCATAAATGTTTCTTGAGCAGTAAACCAGTATATCAGAATGATTTCTGAAGGATCATGTGACACTGAAGACTGGAGTAATGATGATGAAAATACAGCTTTGATCACTAAATAAATTACATTTTAAAATATATTCAAATAGAAAGCAGTTATTTTAAATAGTAAAAACATTTCACAATATTACTGCTTTTGCTGCATTTTGAAACAAATAAATTCAGGCTTGATGAGCAGAAAACAATTCTTTAAAAATAATTAAAAATCTTACTGTTCAAAACCTTTTGATTGGCAGTGTATATGCTGAAAATTGAGTAATTAAGCAAGCAAAAGCAATTCCCACACCTAATACAGACTGTTGCAGTCGTTCTCATTTTGAACTGATTTACATTAATTAGACATGCTCTTTGATTAATACAATTAAATTTACCATTTAAAAGGAGTTGAGAAAAATTAAAACGGAATTTTGGAAAAAATAAGACGGATTTCCAAGGGTCCTAGTGAAGTTTGTGTTTGTGGAGCGTGTGCTCTGATCTGATGCGATGTGACGCCGCTCCAGCTCTGACCCTCATCAGCGGCGTTCATCACGAACACACACAGCAGCCTGACGCTGATGGTTTCTGTGCAGTATCAGTGCTCTGTGCTCCACTCTGCTCTGCCTATAAACCCCTCATTTCCTCTGAGCTCATCTCTCCTACTCGCTCCACAGACAGGAAACAGATGTCCCTCATTTCCTGTGTCTGTCCACGGCAGAGAGCCGGGACAATGCGGCTACGTCTATTCATGCACACGAACAATACAACACAAGCTCACTCCTCAGTAGAAAACATATCAGGACACGAGAACAGTAGCAACGCAGAAAAACAAACCTGGGTTCATTCATAAAGAGAGATTAAAAATCATAAGCGAGAGGTGAATAACATGCATAATAAATACTAAAGCCCTCTTGACATGAGAAGTGATTTACTCACTGCAGGTCACGGAGCGACTGCACCACTGGACTCATTTATCGGAGTTTAAAAATGATGAGATTTTTTGTCGTTTTTCTACATCTGAAAAGCAATATGCATTTCTACATGTGTTTATTAATCTGTCTTCCTCACAGGGACTGCTGCAGCTGATTTCATATTAGTAAGGACATTTGGAGCCCACAAGTGTACACGCACACAGACCTCAGCTGAACGGCCTCATTCACCGCTGGGAGATTTCCTGCAGATAAAGAGTTCACAACCTGGAAGCTCACGCGGCCCGGGGAAGAGTTCACTGACAAACACGCCGCGTCACGCCTGCTGCGGCAACATCAACCGTCACGCTCGTTTTCTGCTCCTCTGAGGGTACAGATGAGATTTGGGCAAGTTGTATTGAAAAAAAACAGGCGCTGCGCCTCAGTGCCTTTCTAAGTGCCGACGCCGACTGGAGACCAAAGTGTTTGTTGGAGCAGATAAAAGACTTCCTGTGTGTGTTTGTGTGAGGGCACTGACGGACACACACACACACACACACACACACACAGCTTAACCACAGCCTGAACCCATTTAACACATTTAACATGTTTGAAAATATTACACAAAAACAACTCATTTTGAACTGTATTTCCAACAGTTCTGCTGACAATATTACATTTGGGAATATTAGAAGCTTAGCTTACACTTTAGTAAGCTAATCTAACACCCCTTATTAGAAAAAAATTGAGATGTACATCTTTAGTCATCTCGCCCAGCCCATATTTCCAATTAAATAGGACATGTGTCAAGACAAACTGGATTTCACTTGTGAGCATCACAATCAGACCAACACAACACTCACTCAACTGATGAGAGCTGTGATAAAATGATATAGAGCCGTTTCATTTAGTGATGCAGAACTCGCACTTCACTTCAGCTAGAAACAAGACCAAGTGTTACTGTGACACAGGCAGAGCACATGAAATGCGATACCTCCATCAAGACTGCGGGAGATGCGTTTGCTGGAGGTGCGCTGGAAGTAGGGCGCGGGCCGGTCGATGAGGGAACTGGCCTGTCGCGTCTGTGCCTGCGTCCTGCCGCTGTAGCGGAACTTAGAGCCCAGAGTCAGGAACTTGGTCTTGGTGGGCTGTTCAGGAGAAACCAACCTGTGAACAGAGGAAAAAAAAAACAGCAGCGTTCAGAGGACACAAACTACACACACACAGTACAGAATCTACATGTGCTCAGATGCCGATTATGTCTTTCTCTTCAAATCAAGTTGTGTTGTGATGTTTTACTGACATCTAACCACAAAGTGGTAGAAAAGGCAATTTACAGCTGGTGAAAGGGATTTTACTGCAATAAATCTGTGACAGATGTTTAAGTGACAAAGTACAGGAAGCTGTAATGGCTGACAAATCTTCACTTCCAGAACAACAATTTACAAATAATTTACTCACCCCCTTGTCATCAAAGATGTTCATGTCTTTCTGTCTTCAGTCGTGAAGAGATTATGTTTTTTGAGGAAAACATTTCAGAATTTTTCTCCATATAAAGGACTGATATGGAACTTACAAAATATAGTTTAAATGCAGCTTAAAAGGGCTCTAAACGATCCCAGCCGAGGAAGAAGGGTCTTATCTAGAGAAACGGTCCACCATTTTTTTCTGAAAATACAAATTTGTATACTTAAGCACAAAAGCTGGTGTAGCACAGGCTCTGGGATGCGCGTCCATGACACTACGAATCACGTCTAAGGTAGATATGGAGAAAGACTCCATCATATTTTCTCCTGCAACTTCAGAATCATCCGACAACGTTGCACCTTTTTCTTTGTAAACAGCGTTTGACTTACTTGCACTTCCTTAGTCTTTGCGTGTTTGCTTTGTAAACACTGGGTCTGTAGTTCCGCGTGACCTTTCGATGTGATTCAATAGTACGTAGCGTCATGGACACTAAAACTACATTTTGGAAGTTCAAAATCAGGGCACCAATGAAGTCCATTATATGGAGAAAAATCCTGAAATGTTTTCCTCAAAAACCATAATTTCTTCACGACTAAAGACAGAAAGACATCAACATCTTGGATGACTTGGATGAGTAAATGTTTTGTAAATTGTTGTTCTGAAAGTGGACTTCTTCTTCAAAACTGCTATCATATCAGCTCAACATGTACTAATTGTTGCATCCCTACTGCCGTTAGAAGTGCATGAGCGTAAAAACATTTTTTTTGATCAAGTCCAAATTAAGGACAGCATGTCACAGATGATCAGCATCTACAGTTCAGTTCAGTTCAATCATTCAAAATATTCCTTCAGGCCTGTCCTGTTCTCCTTCTCTGGAAGTTTGAGGACAGAACAGATTAGTATTGTGTCAGAAGAAAAACACTGAGAACACAAAGTGTTAAAAACCAAAGAAATGGAGGAGAGCTGAACTGAGAACTGAAGTGCATGAAGCATGTGTTTTAGAGTGAGATGTGCTGGTGTGTGATTTATTGTGTTCTGTGGCACAATCACAGCAGCTCCAGACTGCAGTCCACAGTGTGTCTGTTACAGACCAGCATATAAATCATGCCACCTTGTGTTTAACAGGATCTCCTCTGAGACTGCTACACTGAAACACAGACAGATGTGTGTTATGCACTGGACAGGTAAATGTTCTGGCTCTCTGATTCCCATGTGCTGTACAGAATCACTGCCCCTTACAGTATACAGATAAACATGTTCTCCCTCAACTTCAAAATTGTCCTATATCGCTATTTTTGTTAAGAGTGTTTGATCTTCTTTGCATGTTCACTTTGCATAGACTGGGTCGGTACTTCTGCAGTGATGTAGGATGATTTTGAAATGATTTTTGAAGTTGAGAGAGAAAATTCGATCAGAATTTTTCAACATACCCTAACTGTCTTGAGTCAGAATACAGAGAATTGAGGGAGAGCAAGACAAGACGAGCGTTTGAGATTAAAACGTATTTAAATTGTATTTTTTTAACGAAAATAACCGATTGCTTTGCTAGATAAGACCCATTTGCGACTGCATTTGTGATCGTTTGAAGCCGCATTTAAACTGCATTTTGGAAGTTCAAACTCGGGGCACCATATCAGTCCATTATATGGAGAAAAATGCTGAAATA
>JAHKKF010535399.1:0-14509 GCA_019740295.1 Labeo calbasu | reverse complement strand
AATTTTTATGTAAATTACACATCTAAACGGTTTCATAGGCTGCTTTATTATACAGCAGTAATAATGCAACGGGTTAAACTAAACCAAATGGGTTAAACTATTGCATCCATACATCTATTGCATCTTAGCTTCTGTTAAAATCAATTACGCATTGCATAATGAATGCCGTATGTGTTGACTAGTTTGTCTTCTGGCACTTCCTGTTTACATTTTACACTCTTCCTATCATCCTAATGTATCAGACTGCTCCAGCATATGAAACATTAAATCGGTCCACACTGGCATTCGAGCACACTGGCTTTGGGTTTGTTTGTCTGAGGTGTGCATTTCTGCATATTCAATGCAATTCAAATCCAAGCTGTTCGCTGTAATCAGTTTACTTCCTGTATGCATGTGTTTGTGATATCAGAGATATTCTGCACATTAGGAAAAAGCAGTGTTTGTGTACTTTGGTAAGGGAATACATTTCCCTGCCATCATTTATTTGGCTCAGTGCGGGTTTATACATCAGTGCTCTATAGACTCAGGAGGAAGTAGCATGTGTTCATGGCCTTTCATTAGTGTGGGAATGCATTATCTAATGAAATACCTGCATGCTTCATCCCTGAACACACACACACACACACACACTATGGATCACTCAAACAGGCCTGTGCAGTAGCCGTGGGGTTGCCAAGGGTAACGCTTTATTTGTCACGAACCACAAATAGAAAGATTATGCAGGGTGCATATGGCACTGCCATGTTTCTTATTATTCACCTTGAAGTGCTTTTACTGAGTTTGATGTGACTTGAGAATAGGCTTTTTATTCATCATAGTCAGCGTATGAAGACTTAGTCATGGAATTAATGTGGTATGAACAAATGATCTGCCACATTTAGTCTTAAACCAAATGTCCCTCGAAGAGAAGTGATATTGATACGCCTTGTAACCTTTATAGTGCGTTTGTTTACTGTCAGGCTGTGTGTAGAAAGGAGCCGAGGACGAGGAAATATAACAAACGGGCTTTAATGAATAAATCCAAACAAGGGTACAGGACAGGAACAGCAGGGGAACACACACCAATATAACGTTAAGATCGGACAGGGACCAAGGGCCTGAATCAAACTTATAAAGGGTAGCAAACGAGACAAAGACAGGTGAAGATAATTAACCAGTAACGGCTTAACAAGAAACAGGAAAGACCAAATAAGGGTAGAGAAGGGCGAAACCAACAAAACAGTCCACAGGGGAGTATATATACACCGGGGAGGGGGGGTGGGCGCCCTGGAGGCTCGTGCAGGGCAGACACAGGACAGAGAGGAGGAAGGCCTCTAGGCCGGATCAGGGAGCTCAGGAAGCCATGGCGGGTCAGGGAGCTCAGGGAGCCATGGCGGATCAGGGAGCTCAGGGAGCCACGGCGGAGCATACAGTCCAGGAAGCCATGGCGGATCAGGGAGTTCGGGGAACCACGGCGGAGCATACAGTCCGAGAGGCCATGGCGGATCAGAGGAAATATAACGTTAAGATCGGACAGGGACCAAGGAACTGAATCAAACTTATAAAGGGTAGCAAACGAGACAAAGACAGGTGAAGATAATTACCCAATAACGACTTAACAAGAAACGGAACAGGAAAGATCAAATAAGGGCACAGAAGGGTGAAACCAACAAAACAGTCCACAGGGGTGTGACATTTAATGTCAGCTTCCTGCTTTTTTTTTGCTTATTTGTTGATGTATGACAGTTTCAAGACTGTTAGCACTGTAACATGAGACGACTTATTACTTTAAGTCATTATAGGCTATTCTTTTGGCCTATATGAAATTCTTCTTCAGGCTCTATATACTTTTTATTCTTCAGGCCAAGTGTGTTGTGCTTGTCTGAACATGGATTTAATCACCCTATAAGGTTTCTTCATCCTTTTATCTCTTAGAAATTACAAAAATGTAGTTTTGACTGCAGGGGGTGTGAAACTTTTAGCTAGGTTACACTGTATTCGCACTTAGAGAGTTTTATTGCACTTACGGCACATTTTAAAGCAGCTTGTGCCTGTTAGTTATTTACACACAGGCTTGGTCAAGGGTAAAATAGTTTGTCTTCCTGTTACGTCTGACGTGATCTATAAAAAATCCAATTAATCATTCAGTTTAATCTGTTAGCAGAACCTTTGTTGGTGTTGTTGATGTGTTCTATTGAATGTAGTGTTTAGTAAGCAGTAAATGTAGCAGACATTACGAAATATTTAATGGAAACATTGCTCTCTACTGTCACGTAATTCTGTTTCAGATCATTATTTTTTCAGATAATCCTCAGTTATCTTTAGCTATCAAATGTTGCATGTGCTTAATGGACAAAGGATTTTGAAGCATGGTTTTTAATTACTGTATGAATTCCGTAAGTTTATTTGATGGTGTTCTTGATATTCATGCTAATACATAAAGCTAACAAACACATAACGTGCTAAAATACATACTGCTAACATATAACATAACATACATACTGTTGGCATATAACATGATAACGTAATGCTAATATACGCAAACTATAATGCTAACATACACATAATACAACATGCTAGCACACTGCTAACTTAAATACACACTGTAAAAACATAAACACTGCTAGCGATACTGTAACAATATACTGTAACAACATGGCAACATACTGCTAACATACACAAACTGTAACAGCATGAAAACACACACTGCTAACATATACATATATACATATAACGTACTGAAACAAAATGCTGCAAACATACACATACTGTAACAACATAAAATACATACTGCTAACTTACACATACTGTAACAACATAAAACACTGCTAGCATATATTGTAACAATATTGTGTAACAACATGGTAACATGCTGCTTACATACAAAGACTGTAACAGCATAAAAACATACACACCGCTATAATATACTGTAACAAAATACTGCAAACATACACATACTGTAACTATATGCTAACATAAATATACTGTAACAACAACACACTGCTAGCATATAATGTAACAATATACTGTAACAACATGGCAACATACTGCTAACATACACATACTGTAATAGCATGAAAACATACACACTGCTTACATATACTGTAACAAAATACTGCAAACATACACATACTGTAACAAAATACTGCAAACATACACATACTGTAACAGCATGCTAACATACATACTGCTGACATACATATACTGTAACAACATAAATTACATACTGCTTCCCTACACGTACTGTAACAACATAACACACACTGCTAGCATATACTGTAACAATTATTGTAACAACATGGTAACATACTGCTAACATACACAGACTGTAACAGCATGTAAACACACACAGCTATCATATGCTGTAACAAAATACTGCAAACATACACATACTGTAAATGCATGCTAATATACACATACTTTAACAACAATACACTGCTAGCATATACTGTAACAATATACTGTAACAAAGTCATATACTGTAACCAAATACTGCAAACATACACATACTGTAACTACATGCTAACATACATACACTATAACAACAACATACTGCTAGCATATACTGAAACAATATCTTGGCAACATATTGCTAACATACACAAACTGTAACAGCATGAAGACATACACATTGTTAAAATATACTTTAACAAAATACTGCAAACATACACATACTGTAACAACAAAATAAATATTGCTAACTTACACATACTGTAACAACATAACACACACTGTTAGCATATACTGTAACAATATAGTGTAACTACTTGGTAACATACTGCTAACATACACAGAATGTAACAGCATGAGAACATACACGCTGCTATCATATACTGTATCAAAATACTACAAACTACATGCTAACATACACATACTGTAACAACAACACACTGCTAGTATATACTGTAACAACATACAATAACATGGCAATATACTGCTAACATACACAAACTGTAACAGCATGAGAACATACACACTGCTATCATATACTGTAACAAAATACTGCAAACATACACATACTGTAACAGCATGCTAACATACATACTGCTAACATACACAAACAAAATACATACTG
This sequence comes from Labeo calbasu, assembly GCA_019740295.1. Taxonomy (NCBI): domain Eukaryota; kingdom Metazoa; phylum Chordata; class Actinopteri; order Cypriniformes; family Cyprinidae; genus Labeo; species Labeo calbasu. Next base: position 10,455 of record JAHKKF010535399.1, on the reverse strand, counting down.
CTAACTTACACATACACATACTGTAGCAAAATGCCAACATACAAATACTGTAACAACACACTGCTAACATAAGCTGTAACAATTTACTGTAACAACATACTGCTAATACACGCAGACTGTAACAGCATGAAAACACACACAGCTAACTTTTACTATTGCAAAATACTGCAAACATACACATACTGTAACATGCTAACATACATACTGCTAACATACTGATACTGTAACAACATAAAATACACATTGCTAACTTACACATACTGTAACAACATAACACACACTGCTAACATATACTGTAACAAAATCCTGCTAACATACACATACTGTAACAACATAATAACATACATACTACTAACATACAGATACTTTAACAACAAAAAATACACACTGCTAACTTACACATATGGTGTCAGCATAACAAACTGTAACAGTATATCGTAACAACATGACAACATACTGCTAACATACACAGACTGTAACAACATGCTAATATATATACTGCTGATATACATATACTGTAACAGCATGCTACATACTGCTAACCTAAACGTAACTGTAACAACTTGCTAACATATTTCTAACCTAAACATATTGTAACAACATACTAACATACACATACTCTCACAACATGCTAACATAATGCTAACAACATGCTAACAGTAATAACATACAAAAAATGTTAACATACATAATGCAATATCCAGGTATAGCAAGGTAACAAATGTGATACAACACAACAAAAGTTAACAGACAATTATGCAACCAGATAATATAGGCTATAGATCACATACAACAACAATGGTTTTTGAAAGCTTCTATAACAAGGTTATATCAAAGTTGTGGTAGTTGACAGATGAGCTGTAATTTCTCATTTGGACAATATGTATACACATCTGAAGTAGAATCATGTGTTATTTTGGATGCTGGTGTCTAAACGATCTCAGTCGACCAGCTCCGCCAGACCGACCATTCTGCTTGACTAGCTTCACCAGCTACACTTTCACTGTTTCACAGCATGAAAAGTTTCAGCACCAGACAGGTGCTAACTAGCATAAACCAGTCTGAGCCAGCATGGAAATGTATGCAGGTCTAAGGTGGTCTTGTCAGCAGGGTGGCACATCCATATTCAGAGCTCTCAGTGCATGCAGTCCAGATGTATTCTCCTGGAAGTGAACTTGATGCCGTGTCGAGTCACAATCTTATCGCGTGTGCAGAAATGAACGACCTTTGTTGCAGGTTTATGTTTCCACATTCATGTCCCTTGTCAGGTTGTGTTATTATGTTGTCACATGAATGGACTCGCCTGTGCGCCCTGCCATGCTTCACAGGAAAACGCTTTTTCATTACTTCCCATGGCACATCACAGAGAAATGTGCAAACTTCTGTGTCAGGAGTTGTTAAGTCCCTTTCACACAATTCACAGCAGGGCTTCAATGCACCTTTGACCTCCGCTTGAAAATACTGAAAACAGTGTCACAGGAAAGTGAATTCATGAAGCTGCTAGCAAGAGAGTAAGATGTTAAACAAGGAAAATAGTGATGCGCACCCTTGTGAAAAAGGTTAACTTGCTGAATATGAACTTGTATGTAACTAATACTTTACAATAAGCAAATATATTTTTACAGCATTTTTTTTAAACTTTGTTTAATGTTACTTTAAAAAAATCAGTAACACTTTACAATAAGGTTCATTAGTTAACATTAGTTAACTACATTAGTTAACATGAGCAAAGAATGAACAATACTTCTACAACATTTATTAATCTTAATGTTAATTACTTTTTCGTTCATGTTAGTTAATACATTAACTAAACTTAACAAATGGCATCTTGTTGTAAAGTGTTACCACAAAATGTTAGATCACAGTGTATTAACTTATGTTACCGGATAAAACTTTTGATTTAAAAATATATTATTATTATTATTGTTATTATTATAGTAAATGTTGAGATTAACATTAGCTAAGATTAATAAATGCATAGACGTATTTTAAATTGTTAGTTCAATGTTACCTGATGTATTTAACTTATGTTAACAAATTAAACCATACTGAACAGTGTTACACAAATTTTTCAGACAATAAAATATTAATTATGAAATTACATATAAATATGTACTTGTACCTAAGTGGGTCAAGAGACACTACATCTGAATGTAAATGATAATTGTAATTAACATGCAATTATGTGACCTAAAACATTATTTTCAATTCACAAAGTATGTTATTTCTGTAATAAGTACTCTATTTAAAAGTATGCTAAAGGGAATGAAAGAGATAAAATGACCTTTAGAACAGAAAAAAAAATCCTTGTGACTGCTTTTATTCATCACAATGAGAAAATAAAAGACCTGTCAGATATTGAATGTCATAATACACTTTTAAAAATAAAGGTGCTTTAAAAGGTTTACAGCGATGCCACAGAAGAACCATTTTTGGTTCCACAAAGAACCATTCAATCAAAGGTTCTTTAAAGAGCCATCTCTTTCTTACCTTTTTATAATCTGAAGAACCTTCTTTCGCCACAAGGAACCTTTTGTGAAAAAGAAAAGGTTCTTCAGGTGTTAAAGGTTCTTTTTGGAACCTTTTAAACAAAAAAGGTTCTTCTATGGCATCGCGAAGCACCTTTATTTTTAAGAGTGTATGCTGATTGATATTTGTGATGTAGTTATTTTTGGTGGAAATTCTACCTCTAAATATTTTATATAAACATAATCATGTAAAAATGTCTTTTTAAGTCATCTATTGACTAAAAAATGGGATTTAATTTCTTTGGATTTTTAGAGGAACTTAATGCTTTGGATGAGAACCAAGAGATATGATTATTCATAACAAGGGAATGATTAGCCTGGCATCAGTACAAAACCGTCTCCATGTTATGCAACACCAGAGTTAAAATGAAAGACTCTGTAATACATGAAAGAGTGATGCATTATAAATATGACTAGACATGTTGAAAGGCGTTGGAAAATGCAGATATATTCACAAGTGCACGCCTGTGACAATATGCACATTATTGAATTTAATATTAAAAACCTGATACAGCATGCTTACAGCAGACACTCATGGCATGGGGCCAAAACTAGTAAATAATGCATTAAAATGAAAACTACTGGCAGAAACCAAATGTTTTGCATCCAATGAGCTGAAACCCCCCAAAATTTATTTGAATAACTATCATGGGAGCCTGTTTCTGCCTTCAAATAAAATGAGTAAAAGAAGTATACTTACATCATACATTTTAAAAAGTACATATTACAGAAATTAGGATATATATATATATATATATACATGTTTTCAGATACTTACTACATAATGTTATTTGCACTTCATTGAAAATGTATAGTTGTTTAAAGTATTTGTTTAAATTTATATTAAATGCAATTATTTGAACTTAAAGGAGAAGTCCACTTCCAGAGCAACAATTTACAGATGTACTCACTGTACTCACCCCCTTGTCATCCAAGATGTTCATGTTTTTCTTTCTTCAGTCGTAAAAAAATTATGTTTTTTGAGGAAAACATTTCAGGATTTTTCTCCATATAATGGACTGATATGGTGCCCCGAGTTCGAACTTCCAAAGTACAGTTTAAATGCGGCTTCAAATGATCCCAGATGTGGTTGTAAATGATCCCAGCCGAGTAAGAAGGGTCTTATCTACAAAACGATCAGTTATTTTCATTAAAAAAAATACAATTTAAATACTTTTTAATCTCAGATGCTCATCTTGTCTTTCTCTGCCTGAACTCTGTGTATTCTGACTCAGGACAGTTTGGGTATGTCGAAAAACTCCAATCATATTTTCTCCCTCAACTTCAAAAATCATTTCAAAATCATCCTACATCACTGCAGAAGTACCGACACAGTCTTTGCAATGTGAACATGCAAAGAAGATCAAACACCCAAAACAGTGATACAATTTTGAAATTGAGGGAGAAAATACGGTCAGAGTTTTTCGACATACACTAACTGTCTTGAGCAGAGTTCACAGAGTTCAGTTTGACATTAAAAATTATATAAATTGTATTATTTTTATGAAAATAACTGATCGTTTCACTAGATAAGACCCTTCCTCCTCGGCTGGGATCGTTTACAACCGCATTTGTGATCGTTTGTAGCCGCATTTAAACTGCATTTTGGAAGTTCAAACTCGGGGCACCATAGAAGTCCATTATATGGAGAAAAATCCTAAAATGTTTTCCTCAAAAAACACAATTTCTTTACGACTGAAGAAAGAAAGACATGAACATCTTGGATGACAARAGGGTAAGTACATTATTTGTAAATTGTTGTTCTGGAAGTGGACTTCTCCTTTAACAAACACAATTTGTGTCTTTAATAATGCATTATTAAATAAATGCTGTAGAAGAATTGTTCATTCTTAGTTAATGTTAACTAATGTTAACTAATGAACCTTATTGTAACGTGATACCAGAATATCTTTAAAACCGGTCTGTGAATGATACAAGCACATCTTTGCCTTACAAAAATATTATACATGTAACATACAGATGTATGTGTGTGATATCTTCAAGAAATGTTCTGTAATTATCAGCTAAAGTTATATTTGAAAACTCGGAAATATGCAGTATATTTTTAGGCATATGATTTGTCACACACTGACTGGTCATTGATTTTGCAATGACATTTAATTTTTTTTCTTCAACAAGATTGATGCATCTCATCATATCAGAGTGGATGTGTTTACAGAGCATTAAATATGATTAAACCTGTGTGATTCTGATACATGAGATTTTGATACGTCACAGTTTTACAGTCTCAGAAATGTATTTTGAGTTAAAATTGCTTGAACTTTGACTGTTGCTTTACAAGGATCTGCAAAGTGATTTGTCTGTGGTGGGCTGTGTGGATCTGTGTTCTGAGTGTGTGTTTGCACACATCCTGTAATTAAAGCCACTCGTGATGAATATGTTGTGATATGGCAACATATTCTTCATAACGTGATCTAATTTAGTGATCCCCATGGGAGGTTTGTGAGGTAGACTGCAGTGCACTAATGGATGTTTGACTTCATTGAATTACTGCTACGTGTGCACATGAGCGTGGTGCGTAAATGCGGGGTTTTGCGTAGGTTACACGCTTGAGTCTCTGTGCAGGTAAAAAACTAACTATTCACGTGGTCTTTTTAATTACTGGGACCAAGTATTATTGATATTTATAGGTCAAAGGTCAAACAAAACAGTCTATAATAAAGAAAATAAAAATCTTTAAGGCATTTAGTTGATTTTAAAAAACTTTTAAATATTTGTTTTTAGAAAACAATCAAATACTGTCCCAAACTACTTAAATGTTTTAGTTTTTATTGTAAGAACTTAATTTTTAATGTATTGACTTGAAAAAAAAACAAAAAACAAGCATCATGTCATTGACCCAGGGGTTAGGGGACTTGATTTCTAGCTTCTCCTCAGCCTAATATCAACGATGAGCTCTGACGCATTATTGATGTTCTCTTCTCGCTGCCTTTTTCGCAATCAAATGAAAACCAACAGCCCTGTTTCATTTCCAACCCAGATCGATTGATTGCATTCGGCTGGTAGACGAATCAGATTACAAAGGCCTAATTTGATTTGGGAGAGCAGGTACGAACTACTCGTGGACAGCTCAGCTGATTGGCTGAGACAGATGCCTGTCAAAATAAAACACAAAAAGACTAGAATCCCACACAATCACATATTCTTTAAATCAAGGTAGTTGAAGAGGAAATGAGACCGATGTGTGTTTTCCCGACAGGACCCTATTATCAGAGATGAGTACAGGAACTAACTATTGGTTTCCTCCCCTCAGTATTATTCAGGACGTAATGTTTCCGTTCTGTTCTTTTCTTAATCGTCTTGGAGCTAAATTCAACTAGGAGCTTGATGGAGGTCCATGTCTAAAGAGCACCCACTGGAGGAAAGAAGATAGATGAAGCTCATTACAGTTTATTGCCATTACACAAGATTACTTTGCTTTTGTCGCTTCACACCTGAATTGCACACCATTACAGCTGGTATTATTTAAGCGTTATACTTTACAAATGTTAGGGGAGTTTTCTTATGCATCATTTCTCAAACCTTCAGTTTGAATCAATGCACAGAAAAAAATTATTTTGAAATTTTTACATGGAATTAAAGGGATAGTTCTCCCAAAAATGAAAATTACCCCATGATTTACTCACCCTCGAGCCATCCTAGGTGAATATGACTTTCGTCTTTCAGACAAATATAATAAGAGTTATATTAAAGAAATGTCCTGGCTGTTCCCAGTTTTATAATGGCAGTAAATGGCTGTTGAGATTTTGAAGCCCAAAAAAGTGCATCCGTCCATCATAAAATGTGCTCCACACAGCTCCAGGGGGTTAATAAAGCCCTTATGAAGTGAATAGATGCATTTGTGTAAAAATATCTATATTTAAAACTTTATAAACCATAATCTCCAGGTTCCACTCGTACCTGCGTTTGTCAATTAGCTAGAGATTACGGTTTATAAAGTTTCAAATATGGATATTTTTTTTACACAAACACAACTGTTCACTTCAGAAGGCCTTGATTTTTTTTAAGTAAATAAAACTACTATTATTCAAGTATGTTTTACATACAATTAAGATAGTATCTAAAATGCTATTTCAGTATTTAATTATAGCATTTTAATAGTGTTAATTCCTTTTTAAAATATTATTTCAGTCTTTCTATAATTTCATGTTTAACGCAATGTTACATGTGCCATTTCTTTGTAATTGTTTGTGAAATTTCTGAGTGAAAATACTTTCAACTCAATTTTTTTAAGTGTATGATCACTGAATGAATCAACAAACAACAATGGTAACCTCAAAAACCCAAACAACAGAGAGTATTTAAAATGTAACAAAACGTTAAACATCAACAGGTTTTATGGCTTTACTCAAAAATAGTAAATAAACGCTTACAATAAATGCTTATAAGTTAAAACAACCCATGCAGTTTCAGTTAATGCAACAAGAAGAGTTGAATATCATTAAAAGCTGGGTTTTCATCACTTGTTTCTTATGCGATACTTCAAAATGCATATAAAAACAGGGTGATGGAAACATAGATATAGTCAGTAAGCCAAACCTGTCCATTTCCACTACATTCTTAACATGTGAATGCATACGTGTTGTTCTGCATGCTCCAGTAAGGCTAAATGTTCATTTCTCAAAGGACAGTGACATTTGACTAAGGCTTTGGGTCAATTGACCTTGCCTTGCACCACAGAAAGGGCATTACATATTAATACTCATCTAACCTCACCAGTTTCCAGCCATTCATTGAACAATCTCTCCTAAAGGCTTCCTTTCATTCTCTTTCATGTCTAAACAAACTGGATGGTTGACCTGAGGTCAAATAGAGCTGTTTTCCCATACACTGATTAGCCACAACATTAAAACCACAAACAGGTGAAGTGAAAAGCATTGATTGCATTGTAACAATGGCAGCTTTCCAGGGATGGGATATAGAGTTGAAGTCAAAAGTTTACATACACCTTGGAGAATCTGCAAAATGTTAATTATTTTACCAAAATAAGAGGGATCATATAAAATCCATATTATTTTTTTTTATTTATTGCTGACCTGAATAAGATATTTCACATAAAAAGACATTTACATATACTACACAAGAGAAAATACTACCTGAATTTATAAAAATGACCCTGTTCAAAAGTTTACATATGCTTGATTCGTAATACTGTGTTGTTACCTGAATGATCCACAGCTGTGTTTTTTTGTTTAGTGATAGTTGTTCATGAGTCCCTTGTTTGTCCTGAACAGTTAAACTGCCTGCTGTTCTTCAGAAAAATCTTTCAGTTCCCACAAATTCTTTGGTTTTTCAGCATTTTTGTGTATTTGAACCCTTTCCAACAATGACTGTATGATTTTGAGATCATCTTTTCACACTGAGAACAACTGAGGGACTCATATGCAACTATTACAGAAGGTTTAAACGCTCACTGATGCTCCAGAACGAAACACGATGCATTAAAGGGGTGAAAACTTTTGGAGTTTGAAGATCAGGGTAAATTTAACTTATTTTGTCTTCTGGGAAACATGTAAGTATCTTCTGTAGCTTCTGAAGGGCAGCACTAAATGAAAAAAAAAAAAGATATTTAGGCAAAATAAGAAAAATGTACACATTTTCATTCTGTTCAAAAGTTTTCACCCCCCGGCTCTTAATGCATGGGTTTTCCTTCTGGAGCATCATTTAGTGTTTAAACCTTCTGTGATTGTTTTATATGAGTCCCTCAGTTGTCCTCAGTGTGAGGACAGATGGATCTCAAAATCATACAATCATTGTTGGAAAGGTTTCAAATACATTAAATTGCTGAAAAACCAGAGAATTTGTGGGACCTTTAAGGATTTTTCTGAAGAGGAGTGTGCAGTTTAACTGTTCAGGACAAACAAGGGACTCATGAACAACTATCACTAAACAAAAAAACAGCTGTGGATCATTCAGGTAACAACAGTATTAAGCATGTGTAAACTTTTGAATGGGGTAATTTTTATAAATTCAACTACTATTTTCTCTTGTGGACTGTAGACGTATTTCATGTGAAATATCTTATTTGGGTCAGTACTAAATAAAAAATTATTCCTCTTATTTTGGTAAAATAATTAACATTTACAGATTCTGCAAAGTGTATGTAAACTTTTGACTTCAACTGTATTAGGCAGCAAGTCAACAGTCAGTTAATGAATTTCATGTGTTGGAAGTGGTAAAAGTGGGCAAGCGAAAAGATCCAAATGACTTTGAGAAGAGCCAAATTGTAATGGCTATTCGACTGGGTCCGAGCACCCCCAGAACGCTAATTCATGGGGTCATCTTTATGATGCCAAGGAGCTGCAAATATAAATGTAAAGCCAATTTAATATTAACTAAAAGAACCTTACTGTACAGTGTTTAGGGCCCCCTGCTGGTCTGGGGCTGCTGCAGTATGTGCTCCTGTGGATCCTGGTGGGTGTTTTAAAAGAAACTCTCATTTTAATCCTTAATGGTGCCTGTGCTTGCTGTGAGTGAGGATGTCTGTGTCTTTGTGCTCTGATTTGTCTCTCCTGGTTGGTGGTTGAGTAATATTTAGGAATTTAGACTACTAAAAGAGATATTACAGATCTGAATCTGAAGTAGCAGGAGTGCCATTGCGATCACAATGCTGCTCTTGCATCACTACTTCTTTGAACAGATGTTAAACAAGAGTTTCTCCTGAAGGATTTTCCCACCCTACAGTGAAATGTGCAAACTGATTTGTGTATTTGCCGTTAGTCTGATTTTTCTGTAGAAATCACACTGAATAGAACGAAAATGTTGTAATGTAAAATTAAGTAAATGTGATGGCATTATGTCAAGTCGTTTTCTTCTTTATCATCCACAACTTTGTTTATTGACCTTCTATATTGACTGTTTGTTATTGTTTTTTTATCAGTCATCTTGGTCCAAGGTTATCTCTGCGTCATTTCGTCTTCTTCTGACCTTCATTATTCCTCCTAGGGTGTGTTTAGTGTCTCTTTTCCTCCCATTTGTTCTGCCCATTCACATTCATCCCTGTGCGGTGATGATTTCAGCATTCAAATCGTAGGTGCAGAGAAACATTTATCACGCTGAAATGTCCATAAAATTCCTCCGGCGCATTTGATTGAAGCTAATGGAGTTCAGTCGCACACACAGTGGTCGTATGGAGGGTTACCTTTGGTCATAAACAATTTAATATAGACACTTCTCGTTAACCTAATGCCTTTTTCTCTGTTTCTGTTTTTTTTAGGGTGTTGATGGAGAGCCTTTCGAATGACAGCCGGGACAGTGGTAATCACAGGTGGAATTCTAGCTACAGTAATCTTACTGTGCATTATCGCTGTACTGTGTTACTGTAGGCTGCAGGTGAGCTCTTTTGTTTCTGTGTTTTTCACTGTTGGATATAATGCTGTGTTTTGGTACCTCTCGAGTACCTCTTCCCTTCGGAAGTAGTGACATGCTCTTGTTTTTCTGTTGTTGCTGTTAGATCTCATGTTTTCTGTAAAGGAAGTGACTGCTTGTCACAAACACTAACACGTCAGAACAGAAAAGTCGGGGCGCATCATGTTTTTCAGATGGTTTGTTAGATTTTACACGTTTGATTTGACACTGAAACAACTGGTTTGCACTAAAATTGACAGCCATGGCGGATGACAAAGTTGCATGTTCAGACATAAGCTCATAGTGGAAAATAATGACCAAATTCATGACAAAATGAAATTCAGATGGATTTTTGTGCAAGCATTTTTACTCTTTGTAGTGTAGTTCAGTTACAAATTGTACGAAATGCACCACTGTTCACAAGTTTGGGGTCAGTAAGATTTTTTTTTTACAAACTTTTTATTTAGCAAGGACACATTACATTGATCAAAAGTGACAGTATAGTATTTCAATTTCAGAGTAAGTAAATGTGATGGCATTATACATTCAAGTTCATTAA
>JAHKKF010535398.1:0-23333 GCA_019740295.1 Labeo calbasu | reverse complement strand
ATTATTTTTATTTTTTTTTAATTATTTGTTTTATATATATTATAGTTAGTTATATAGTTTTTATGTAGTGTGTGTGTATGTGTATATATATGTGTATTTATATTTTAAGGTTTATTAAAAATAAAAATATCATAAAATGCATTGCATTGTTTAACATTTTGTTTTATATTTGGGGTAAATTTTAAATTTGGGAATGCCTGACTAAAGCTTCTAAAATTTTAGATTGCATCTAAAATGGAATTTACTGTACAGTGCAGAATGTCACAAAATTTGCTGAATTTTTAATGTGTAAATCAAAACTAGGGCAGTACAATTAACATGTGTCTGAATATTAGGCCACAAAAATACTATTTAAATATGAATCCTGCATGTTCTCTGTGTGTCTGTGTGATTGAATGGCACACGTACACATATACTGAAGGGCGCGAGAAGCTCACAGTGTTTTCAGCCTCTGCTTTCTCAATATATGAGTACATGAACACAAACATTATCTCCAGAGCATTTTACCGTTTCTTCTGAGAAAAACTGCATGTACAGTCAGAAACTTAAAGGTCTTCACAGCAACCTGTCAAAATAAAAGTTTGGTTTAACTTCAAGAAACTGTTACAGAAATATATTACTCAATGTAATAATAGTACAACTACTACTAATGAAATTATTAAACATTATTTTTAAGGAATATTTACCAGATTTTTTTTTTTACTTCCCAGAAAAATGTAAATACACAACACAGTATTTCTGAAAATAAATAAATAAATAAATAAAATAATATTTATTAAAATAATATTATAAAAAAAAATAATAATTGAATTTAAGTTAATTTTTGTTTAATAAAATCAATTAATCAGAGATGCTTTTGATTATAAAATTTGAATGAAACCATTCAAATGAAATCCAGTTAATGGAAAACACAGAATTTGGTAAAAAAATAAAACTTTTTGAGAAAAACAAATTTCATAGGGCCTTAAATTATTTTTGTAAATCTAAATTGCTGTTAAATTGTGTGTTATTCATGATTTCAATTAATTAGGCATGCTTTTTGATTAGTATTTCTTAATTTAACAATTAAGACAGGGTCTAGAAAATTTAAAAAGGGGGAAAAAAAACATAAATCCAGAAAAATTAAATTGGAAAATTAGAAAAACTGAATTTAGAAGAAAAAAAAGAATTTGAGAAAAAAATAAAATGGATTTCAACTGACAGAACAATATAGGTCCATAATATTGATTATTTGCCTTAAAATAATTAACATCTATAAAGCTGGATTTTTTTTGTGTTGTGCTTCCATATCCTCTTCTTTTCCAAATTACGTTTTCCTAAATGTAAAAATGTATATTTTATAGTATATGTGACCCTGGACCACAAAACCAGTCTTAAGTAGCATTAGCCAAAAATACATTGTATGGATCAAAATTATTGATTTTTCTTTTATGCCAAAAATCATTAGGATATTAAGTAAAGGTCATGTTCCGTGAAGATATTTTGTAAATTTCCTACTGTAAATATATCAACTTAATTTTTGATTAGTAATATGTACTGCTAAGAACTTCATTTGGACAACTTTAAATTTTCTTAATATTTAGATTTTTTGCACCCCCAGATTCCAGATATTCAGATATTCAGATATTCGATTCAATGTATCTTGGCCAAATATTGTCCTATCCTAACAAACCATACATTATTGGAAAGCTTTCAGATGATGTATAAATCAGTTTCAAAACATTTACCCTTATGGCTGGTTTTGTGGTCCAGGGTCGCATATATATTTTTTGTGTCATTATGTGTTGTCATTCTATGATTAAACTCAAAGGTGTAGTTCATTTTACATTAAGCAGTAAGCATTTCAGTCGCGATAGACACAATTTCGAACTATAAAAATGTAAATGATTTTAACAATGATTTGCTTTGTTTTTGCACACTGTCATCCGCATATTTTATGAAATCTGCAGACTTGCTCAAACAAAACACCTGCTCCAGAGCCGCGGTGTGCTACACATCTAAAGCCCTGAAAGATTATGGAGCATTTTTTTAGACATTCATACCCACAGTCTTAGAAGGATGAAGTAGGTGCGTTGTTACGCGTTGGCTTTCCATGGATGTTTGCGGCAGAGCTGAGCTGCAGTGAGTCTGCCTGCTGTCTGGCCTGTCTCGTCTCCAGCAGGAAGGACAGCCATGATCAAAAGCGAGAGAGGGAGAGCGAGCCGTCTCCCCCCTGAAGGTGTGCCTGGTGTCACAGAGCTGCCGAGCTGACGCTCCGGTCCCTCTTGTGTCTTTCATCTGCGAGCACTCCTCATCCCCCCACGGCTGCCAGCGAGACGCAGCAGAATAAAGTGCATGCTTTATTGAATATGAAGCCCTTTTGATGCCACGGCCCTTTGGTGACTGATGAGTCTGTGACTGTAGAGGAAATCTGGGTTAGTTATTTTGCCAGTGTCGTCCGTTTCTATATCACTTTGTCTTAAACGCCTTTCCGGCTTACGTTAAGAGCCTTCAGAAATTTAAGCTGTTAACATGCCAGATTGGCCATGGGGAGGTACTGTCATTCTTAAAGTCAAGGCCAGACAAACGCATCCGTCGTCATATGAAGTTTTGAACCAGCTTTTCAATTAAATATAGGCTAACCCCACATCAAACAAGCTGTCAACATGTATTAGAGGCTCTTTGTGCAGATAAGAGGGCGTGAGACATCACAGGCTGGGTGTCGCCAAAGGATTCACTCTGACACATTCACAAAACCCAGAGAATACATTTGATGCCATTCATTTTGCTTCTTTCTGTGGGTGATGTACTTCCTCCCCACATTTGTTTTTTTCCCGCACAAGCTGCATTATTGCACCGATTATGGATTAGATGGTATTACTGCAGTTTGTCTCTTTGTTTGTCATGATGCTGTTTTCTGGAACAGAACATTTGAGGCATCAGATCAGTTTTGTAAATTCACTGTGTTATTGCTTTCTTTTGTGATTATGTTCTTTTTTTTTTCTCCTCAAGGTCCTTAAAAATGTTTCACACGAAGTGTAAGTTTGAAAATAGGTCATTAGGAAGTGAGCAAGATGAGGGAAAGCTGGGAGCACGGTTAGATCTGCCATTAAATATGCATGAGGGCCATTTATGATGCTGTCAACCTGCTTCATGATCTGAAGTGTGTTCAGACTTCACACACTGTCATACTGCTTAATTAGGTGCTTTCTGCATTCAGCAAAGGTTATGATGGGTTTCGTTTTTTTTAAGCCAAATATGTTGCCTGATTGCTTAAGGGGTTTTCTTCAGTATAACGTTGTTTAGTTTATATAAACGCAATTGAAATGTTCACTGCAGTTCAATTTAGGTCTGATTCACATTTCTCATGGATCATATTTTTTGCATGAAACCCAAGTAGGAATGTATTCAAATCACGAGTTCTGAAAATAAAATTTGGGGTATGAATAATTAAATGCTCTCTTGCTCTGTGTGTGGTTGCTCAGCAGTGCGTCAGGAGCAGGGGGGATGAACCGAGAGGAAGCCCCTGGCAAGTCTCCTGAGGAGATGTACATCCAGCAGAAGGTGCGGGTGCTGCTCATGCTCAAGAAAATGGGATCAAATGTAAGTGTCAGACCAGTGAGAATAAGACGTCTTCTGATGTGCTTTAAAGATGACTTAAAATGGCGTTCACTTTTAACATAACAGATGTGACACATTTTGGAGTGTTCTGTGAGAAATAATATGAGCAGGACATTAATTTTTCTGTCAGGATTAAATTAGATGTCATTGGTTTATATTATGTTCTCCCAGCTGCACATCCTTGGTTACATTTTATTGAAAGATTGACTATTAAAACACTTTTTCTTTAGAATAACCTGCAGTTTTTTTATTTATTAATAATGTCTGTTGTCTTGAAGTTTGTGACAATTTAGCAATTTCAGTGTTCCCTCAAACTGATCTAGCGTTTGATAGTTTAGTGGCATTTTAAAGGGATAGTTCACCCAAAAATGAAAATTCTGTCATTAATTGCTCACCCTCATGTCGTTCCAAACTTGTAAGACCTTTGTTCATCTTCAGAACACAAATTAAGATATTTTTGATGAAATCCATGAACAACTGACACGTTTAGGCCCAGAAAGGTAGTAAGGACATCATTAAAATAGTCCATGTGACATCAGTGGTTCAACCGTAATTTTATGAAGCTACTAGAACACTTTTTATGCGCAAAGAAAATAAAAATAACAACCTTATTCAGTAATTTCTTCTCTTCTGTTACAGTCTTTGATGCATGTTTACAAGAATACCACTACATGTGTGTGTATTCAGGCCTCCAGACTAATATTTGAGAGCATTGGCAAAAGCGCCACTAAGTTCTACAGATGGTGGCGCCAGGAGCACATTAGTAGTGCTAGGGGGTGGTGTGTGGGAGTATTGAAAATATAGATAATTTAATCATATTACTTTTGTTTTGCAATAATAAGTACAGTTACTAATGCTCATTTCTTGTTTATTTCATATTTATACAGATTTGACAGTAAAGCACTAAGCTTGAGTTGGGAAGCATGCAAAATTTACTTTTATTAACAACAGTAATGTGCAAAATCAAATTTTTATATAGAAAATGTGTGCATTCTACTTTTATGAAATGTACCGTTATTCTTCCATAGTATTATATGGAACTGACCAACAATGTATGTACATGTATAAATTATGTGTGATTTAATCGCATTTTGAAGAAAAGTTTGTTTTTCAAGGCACTTTCTTTCTTCATACACAAAAAAGTATAAAATCTGATTTCTTGATAATTTGATATTTTATAATAGTGATTTTTATCATTTCAAAATACAAAGCAAAATGTAGAAATGAATGACTAATAAGCCAATAAGTGCTGCTCTGCTGCCATCTAATGGTTGTAATGGTGATTTTTGTGTGTTTTTTAATTTTACATAAGTGTTTGTTTACTGCAAAGTATATGTTGGTCATCCCATTAAAAATAACATTCAAACTGGATCATTTCAGAGCTTTAAAGTGCTGGTAATAGTTGTGTGAAATGCTTGAATGTCATTGAAAAGTGGTTGAATTTCTCTCAAAAGGGTGTACAATCCATGAAATGATTAATAGTAACATTCGACTATTTCTACCACAACACCATAGTTAGTTAGCGTTACTACTTCTGGTTTTCTGACATACGTCAGCGCTGTTTATAACAAAGCATTTTGGGCAAAATTTGAATGATTCTCACTAGATCTCACAGCAACCTTATTCATTCTGTGGTGAATTCAAATGCATCTCACTGGATCTCGCGGCACTGTGCAGTAACTGTGTCGCGAAATCAACGTTGGTTCCCGAGTAAGGCTGTTCTGGGCTCGGACAAGTTTGTTTGCATTGCAGTCCGAGCTGATAAACAGCCCACGCCGTGCAGCTCAGCGTAGCTCAGTTTTGTTATGCTTTTGTTGATGCATTTGCTGTTTGTGCAGCACTTATGAGCTGAACAACGCGGTTGTGCCCACTTACAAAATTTAGATGAACCAGCAGAAAAAATGGTGGCAAAATCAAGCATTTGTTCGTGGTCTGGTGCCCTGGTATTTAACTGCTTGTAAATAAGGTGCAGTGCGTCCGCGTTCTACATCAGCGGCACCACACGCATACGTTGTGATGCGTTGTGAACATGCATCAAAGACTGACATGGAAGAAAAGAAATTGTTGAATAAAGTCGCTATTTTTGTTTTCTTAGCACACAAAAAGTATTCTCATAGTTTCATAAAAACTGGTTGAACCACTGATGTCACATGGACTATTTTAATGTCCTTACCACTTTTCTGGGCCTTGAATGTGGTAGTTGTGATGCTGTCTACGCAGGGTCAGAAAGCTCTTGAATTTCATAAAAAATATTTGAATTTGTGTTCTAAAGATGAACGAAGGTCTTACAGGTTAACAGCATAATTAATGATGGAATTTTCATTTTAGAATGAACTATCCCTGTAGTGATTCTGGACACTGGCATGGATTTTCATTGCCAAATGTGAAGTTATTTTTTTTTGTCCCCACCCTTACAGCTGACACCAAACGAGGAAGCGTTTCTGCGGAATTATGCAGGCGTGGTGCACAGTCAGATGAGTCAGTTGCCACAGCACCCTATTGACCAGGGTAAGTCAACATTTACAGCCTGAACACCACAGGCCAAACCTCCACCCTTTACCACGAACACTCTTACTCACTGAGGTACTAGTTCTTATCAAACTGGACGTTGGAAGATTAGAAGGATTATTGTCTTTATTGATTGTTTAATTTATAATAGGAAATGGTGTCATGCATGATAGGGCAAGTCGACTCTAAATCATGTATAAGTTGGATTTGAACTTGTGACAAAATAGGAAATAGGAATTTTGTAAATAACAACTACCATGTGTTAAGCAAGTGACATAGTTAGCTACGTTTTTTTTGTCGAGGCAAATTTTTATAAAATGATTAGCTTATTTAAACAAAGTAAAAAATGTGTACATAAACAATGTTTAAATATTTTAATAATATTTGTAGAGAGAAAATATGTATAATATGTACAGTGGTAGCCAAAATTATTAGAACACTAGTTTTTTCAACAATTAAAAATGGTTTTAAGTCAGTTATTTCTATCTTTTGCTGTATTGTGTCAGTAGGAAATATCAGTTTACATTTCCAAACCTTCATTTTGCCATTAATTGTAATAATCCAGTGAGATTTTTGTTTGCGCAAGGAGTCTTGCAACAGCCAGTGCTCACACAGAGATCTGATCTTATCATCATCATCCAGTCTGTCTGGAATGACATGAAGAAACAGAACAAACTGAGACAGACTAAATCCGGAAGAACTGTGACAACGTCTCCAAGATGCATCAAGAGACCCACCTACAAAGCTACCTGAAAAAGGATAGTCACACCAAATGTTGATTATAATTTAATTAATAGAAGCTATTTGATAAAGAAAATCTATTTGTGACATTTTTGATTTTTACACAAGTGCCTAAAACTTTGAACAGTACTATAGCTGTGCAGGTAGGTTTTTTGAAGCATCTTGGAGATGTTGCTACAGTTCTTCTGGATTTAGGTTTTCACAGTTTGTTCTATTTCTTCATGTCATTCCAGACAGACTGAATAATGGCAAAATCAGATCTCTGTGTGGAGCACTGGCTGTTGTCAGACTCCTTGTGAAAAAAAAAAAAAATCTCACTGGATTATTAGTTAAAGGCAAAATGAAAGTTTGAAAATGTAAACTAATATTTCCTACTTAAACACTACAGCAAAAGATAGAAACAACTGACTTAAAACCATTTTTAGTTGGTGAAAATACTAGTGTTCTAATAATTTTGGCCACCACCATATATACAAGAAAAAAAAACATTGCAGTATTTCATTATTCTGTAGCTTGTTCCACAGGAGGGCGCTAGCACAACATAAATGTTTCAGGTAGGCAGTTTAAATGCTACATACTGTATATTGTAGGGCAGTTTCCTCTGTTTTAACCAAGATTATCAGCTGATCTATAGGTGTAAAGTGAAATAACTTCACGTAGTTGCATTATATGCCATAGTACGAATTAAACTGTAATGCTTAGTCTTACTAAGATGCATCAAAATCACTTGCTCCATGAAATGTGTTTTTTTTTTTTTAATGTTGTGAATAACTCTAGGTGTATCGAAGAATTGAGCACACATTTTGTTTTCATTAAATATGCATATGAGCCGGGTTGTTAGGCAAGGAAACCAATGCTGTGCTCTTTTTGGAAGGATCTTCATAAATAATGCAGTAGCAGAAGAAAGATGGATGTAGATGTCATTGTGTGCTGTACTTCAGGGATTTTTCTAGCTCAAATTACTTTTTGTGCAGAGCTTTCTGTTTGTTCGCTCCTACATTAGAAAATATTCCATTGCTGATGAGCCAACATTTTGATGAGTGATTTTTAAGATGTTGTGATGTTTCTAGAATAAGAAATGTAAATGGCAGCCCTTAGATGAAAGCGATCAGTAGACGCTTTTGGTCTCCTGCAGTATAATGAGGTTGAGATGAAAGGGAGAGCGCACTTAATGAACAACACACGATGAAGTACAATAACCTTTGTTTAATGCACAGAAACATGTTTGAGTATCAGCAAGATTAGTCTGTTGCTATTAGGAGAAACTGTGACATCTCATTTTCTGACAAACAATCTATCTTAAATAAAGCATGTGCTAAAAATGCTAGAGGTCTGCTGAGGTGAATTGGAGAATGTGTTTTGTAATACTCACTTATTTTAGTTCAAATTAAACGGATAATGTAGTATCACAACATGGCTATCTGAGGTTTTAGCTAATGTAATATTAGTGCAAATGGATGGCATTTCAGATCTACACATGCTAATGCTTTCCTTCTCACATCAGGCAAAATAGTGCCGCATCTCAGGAGGCTATACCGCACTTGGATGAATTATTTACGTATCAAGCTGTCTCAGAGGGCTGCCTGTGTTTGCGTCCAACACCTTGGAAAATGAGTCACCCGGTGACTTGTATATCTGCAGATATGGCTATATTTGTTTCTCTTAATGCTTACAAAAAAGGAACATGCTTTATATTTAAAAGCATGAATGATCTGTAGGCCTCTCAGATTTCTAAAGTAAATTAAAAGGCTGCTGTCTGTTTACTTAACAGGAACCATCTAATGAAAAGAGTTCATTGGTGTTGGGCACATTTGTGTGTAGAATAGACTCGGACCACTGACCTCAATGGTTATTGTTCTCACATGTGAATAAACACTGTTGTGTTGAACTTTTTTTTCTTTCTCTATTTTTTGGGAAAGAAATGTGTGGAAATCTGTATGTTTACTTCTTCAGAAGCTCCAAACCTGCCAATTGCCCTGTTTACTTGTCTACGGATTAAACAAATTTGCATTCAGGACCATCTAATTGGCTAATTAGCATAGACGCATATTCTAAATTTTGTAATGCAGTTTTAATCAAATCTAAAGCCTTGAAGTTTAGAGGATGAAACTGGATAGTGGTGTCTGGGGGAGGGCGGTGGGCGTAGGAGAACTTTGAGAGTTCATGCGGCTCAAAGCTACATGCCATCCTAAGCAAACTCATTAAAGGGATATTTCACCCAAAAATGAAAATTCAGTCATTAAGTACTCACCCTCATGTCGTTCCAAACCTTTAAGACCTTCGTTGATCTTCAGAACACAAATTAAGATATTTTTGATAAAATCTGAGAGCTTTCTGACCCTGCATAGACAACAATGCAACTACCACATTCAAGGCCCAGAAAGGTAGTAAGGACATTGTAAAAATAGTCAAATGCAAATATAAATTATATGACATAAATACATGCATGTAGCCTAAATACATGTAAATATTTTCAAAACTTACTGTATGTGTGTGTCTTTCATATATACATATATAACAGTACACGCACACATCTTGTGTACACAAAACACTTTTATTTTGGATGCAATTAATCATGATTAATTGTTGCCCAGCACTAATTTCATTATTTAAAATATTGTGTAATATGATTTAAATAATTATTTTTACATTTTATTCTTAAATTATAATAATACATTTTTTAAAAATAGTATAAAAAAACAAGTTATATAAATAACAGGCATTTGTGATGCTTTTTTTTTAATCCAGCGCTTAATATAATATATTTTTATTTATATTTATATTTTAAGGTTTATTAAAATGTAATAAGACATTTTTTTAAATGTGAAAAAAATTCAACATGCAAAAGTGCTGTAAACTGCACTATATTTTAAAAAATATTGTTTTATACTCAGGATAAATCATTTAGGTCACACGCTGTTAAAAAAAAAAATCTGTAAAATTCCTATTAAAAAAGTGGCAGCTGTATTTGTAAAAATTTTATTGTAAAAATATGGTGACAATGTTTTAGGTTTTTGGATTTAACTTAAATTTACATTTAAAAACTGTTTCATTGCCTGATGTAATGTTAAAATATCAACCTTTTAAAATATTGAAATCTGTTTAGTGCCTTTGCAATACACTGATAACCACCAAAAGCAGGTAGTGAGAAAGTTACGTAATGAACCATGGTTCATTACTAGCAGCTGTTCCACAAGTTGAGGGAAAAAAAAAATATATATATATATATATATATATATAGAGAAGGTGTCATTCACACAAATGCTAAACACTATCATGGTAACACATGGTACTGAAATAATGCAATAAACATGTAACATACAACCCTAATTGAACATAAGTGGAAAAAACTAAGAGGAACATATTTCAACGAAAAAACATCAAATGTGAAATGTAACATAGGGAATTCTGGAAAGGTTAAATGTAAATTGTACGTTCTTTTTCACTTCCAAAAAGTATATTTTACCATACAATTATATGAAATGTCCATTACAGTTTTTCACTATATAGTAAGGAAACTCACCGTTAGCCAATTAATAACTGTAATTTTTTTTTACAGTTTTTAACCGTTAAAATGTTAATCTCAGTAGTAGTAGTAGTAGTAGTAGTAATGATGATAATGATAATAATAATAATAATAATAGTAATATTTTGGATCCAAAAGAAGTGTGAGTGGCAGGCCAGTCTGTGACTGAACTCTGATCCTCATCATTGGCTGAAAGCCGACAATGAGGCTGTGAGAGAGCCTGCCGCCCCTTTTGTGCAGGCCTTGGGGACTGAACAACAGAGCAAGTACAGTAGACAGTTTCCATGGCGATGAAATGGGTGGCGAGCACGGGGTGGACAAGAGCTTCGTGGTGGTGTGTGAATGAGGAAGGGAGAGGAACAGGCCTCATTAGGGGACCCTCAGTCAAACCCGATTGTTAATTACAGGCGAACGGTGTGAGAACATCGCACTTGCTCGTTTGACAGCGTTTGAAAAGATGCTGCTCTTTTACGTCCCCCTTACAAGCTTATATTGTCTTTGTTGTGTAAGTGCCTGCCCTTTTAAAGA
The DNA here is from genome assembly GCA_019740295.1 of Labeo calbasu. Lineage (NCBI taxonomy): Eukaryota > Metazoa > Chordata > Actinopteri > Cypriniformes > Cyprinidae > Labeo > Labeo calbasu. The sequence continues at coordinate 12,430 of JAHKKF010535398.1, read as the reverse complement.
GTTCAAAGCTATGCATTCGTTAGTTATGCATTATCCATCTTTTAGACTGACACAGCCGAGTCAACAGTCTTTTGTCTTGTGTCTGCCGGTATAACCCTCCGACAGTATAATCCCAGAATACACTTCATCAGTGGACCGATATGACACAGAGCGTATTTAAGACCCTTCATCATTAAACCAATGACTCTTTGCCTGAAAACACAGAAATTTTTCTAGTGTGCGCAAACTACAAACCATTTTTTACTTCTATGAATAGACCTCATGATGGCTTGAATGAATTACTTTTGCTACATGGCTCAAATTAATACAGTAAGTGTAAAAACAAGTTACGTGATTCATTTCCTCTCAGGCGCTGGTATTTTAAGCTTAGCCCAAATATGTCCAGTTTTTGTGTATCTGCAATCGTTTTGTTTGCCAGCTGTGAACGGTGTTTTAAGGTGGTCCACTGGCGCAGCATAATACTGCAGTCGATGTTATTAAACCGCCCTGTCGCCGTCCTGCTGTTCACATCGTTATCCTCTTCTCCTGGAGCAGATTGTGACCCGTTTCTAATTGCAGTAGTAATGGTCTTAAAGTCTCTTTCCCCCCGATAAGCAAATTAATGAGGCACAGAGCCTGCTTTAAGGAAATTTCACTGGCATGTGGAACAGAAAGTAACACTGAGTGTCTGATATTTGAGATATGTAATTTATTTTTACAATATGAATGTGTTTTAAACTTATTTAATGTGTGTGTAATATCGTGAGTCATATTTTGGCTGGTCGATGTCTTTTGTAGATGTAAAAGTGTCTTGTGTGATGCACACAGAAGGGTGTGGGGGTGTATGTGTGGTTGTGTGTCAATCCCACACACGCTCACTGCTCGTGATCCATCACTGCTGGCCATGTTTTAACCACACTTCCTGAAATGGCCCACTAATACCATATCTGCTATCTCAACTTCTCAGCCGTGATCTGCACGCAATTATATTTTTAAGTGTGTGCTGTTAAAAGTGTGCCCCGTCTGGTCCGTTATTACAGTATATTATAGCTATTATCAGATGATTTGTATGCGTGGGTTAAACAGTCTGTTTTACTATAGCTGTTAAACAAGGACATTTTTACGTTTTCCTATAATCATACTAGGGATTTTGAAATAAAGGTGTATTTGGTAATTTAAAGTCAGTGTTTAATGCCATTGTAGAAATAGATCTTTTAGATATATTTTTTTTTAGTTTTTAATTTCGTTTTGTTTTCAGTCAATTTTCGTTTTTTCCCTTTCCTTATTTTAGTTATTTTTAGTATTATTTTCTCCCATTTAGAAGCAACTCTCACAAAATAAAACCGCTTTTATTACATGATGTTATTTTATAATAATAGTATCCATTTAATATTTTTTTTTAATTACATGTAATATGATTTACATAATTATCTTTACATGTTATCTCTAAAATAATAATAATAATAACAGAAACATTTTAGAAAGTGTGTAAAAAGAGAAATTAGATGTTGTAAAATGCACAGTATTTTTAAGCATTTTTTATAGGATAAATATTTTAGGTCACAGGTTTGGGAACCCATATAATAATACTATTATTATTGATGTCAGTGTTTAATGTCTTTGTAGAAATAGATCTCTATATTTTTTAAATTTTTTAATTTAATTTAGTTTTTTTTTTTTTTTTTTTTTTGTAGTGTATTACAGTTCACTTTTTTCCCCTTTCTTTATATTATATTACATTTACATTATATTAACTTTATTAATAGTATCCATTTAATATTATTTGATTTTATATGCTTATACTATTATTTATATACACAATTATCTTTATATGTCACCTCTGAAATAATATTAATAATAATACAAATTTTGTCATAAATTGTTTATAATAATAATATAATTCTTTCATAAATTGTTTAAAAATAGAAATTATATACATTTATATAAATTAATTATATAAAATTATATAAATAAAAAAATCTGTGCTTAATAACATTTTTTTGTTTTTGTTTTGTTTTTTAGATTTTAAGGCTTATTAAAATGTGCTAAAAATAAAATCTGACATTCAACATGCAAAGATGTTGTAAAATGGACTGTATTTTTAAACATTTTGTTTTACACTTGGGCTAAATAATTTGTGTCATAGGTTTGGGGAACCATATTATAATAATAATAATAATAATAATACTATTTTTACCATATAATAATATTATTATTAATGTTATTGCAGAATTAGATATTTATATATATATATTTATTTTATTTTATTTTATTTTATTTTTGGTGTCTTCTGTTGTCTTTTTTCCCTTTATTCTTTTTTTTTTCTTCCATGGGGAAAAAACACAACTCACACCATGTGAAATAAAACTGCTTTTATTTATTATATTATATTATGTTATATTATATTATACATTTACTGTAAGTGATTACAAAAATCTACTCTTATTTCTTTGTGTACTTTTTTTTTTTTTTTTTAAAATAACTACACATTTCTGGCATGTTCATGAAATTAGAGGATATTGTACATATATAGTTCTCCCCTTCGCAATTAAAACTGCTGTCTCTTTAGTATCATAGACCACAGGTGTTTTGCAATATGATTATGGATTACGATGAGTGTATAGTTTTTAGAGATTGAACAGGGCAGTATTGAAGAGCGGCAGTGATACGAAGAGGCAGACAGCTGCTGTTTGTTCATAGGTGTTTGCTGCCTGCCGAATTGTGATGCAATCTGATTCTGAGCTGTTGCTAGGCGACGGCTCATGAGGGCTCTGACGTCTACGGCGCGTTGGCTTGTGCTCCTCTGACACAGCGTGCGTCGCAGGGAGTGGCTCCACCATAACGAAGACGGCCGGAAGATGGAAAGGGACATTTTCGTACATGCTCTCTCCATCCTCCCTTCCGCTTAATCGCACATTCAGTTTAACTGTGAGGATTTCGAGAGTGGTTATAAAGCCTCGTCCTTGTCTTTGTCCCCTCCCTACCATGATCGGGCCGTTACGCAAGCATTATGCAACCCTAAGATGATACAGGATCAAAGACATGCTGTTGATGGTTTAGTAGCCACAGTCTCATTTTCTTTAGTTTGGTTTTTTTGGGGTTTGCGTCATGTTTACCGTCTGTACAGTCTTTACTATTTTAAGGTGTGTTATTTGAGTGTATTTTTTATGCCTATTTCAGCTTGTTGTGCAGAGATATTTCCTAAAAAGTATAAAACAAATACAATTGTGACACTTTTATTTTATTCAGCTGCAGAAAGACTGAAATTAGACCTATTTTTAGTAGAATCAGACGACATGCAGCTTGTGAACAGGGTGTGAACCTTCACTGTTTTCAGTAAGGTGCTAACACCCTTGTCTGAAGCTCTCTATGCTAATGTTTCTGTTTTGTTTCTGTTCCTGTCTACTTAAAGGGATAGTTCATCCAAAAATTTAAATTGTCATTAATTATTCACCCTCATGTCGTTCCAAACCCGTAAGACGTTTGTTCATCTTGAGAAGACAAGTTAAGATATTTTTGATGAAATTCGAGAGCTTTCTGACCCTGCATAGACAGCAACACAACTGACATTTCATCAAAAATATCTTCATTTGTGTTCTGAAGATGAATGAAGGTCTAATGGGTTTGGAATGACATGAGGGTGAATAATTAATGACAGAATTGTATTTTTTGAGTGAACTCTCCCTTAAATAAGATTTGTTTGTTTGTTTACGTGATTTTTACACTTTAATATTTTTATGATCCAATAGATCCTGTTTTTTTTTTTTTTTATGTTTTAAAACATAGAAAATTGATTAAGGGCAAAAGGAAACATAATAATGCTAAGATGTTTATGTTTATATTAGGGCTGTCAAATGATTAATCGTGATTAATCGCATACAAAATAAAAGTTTGACTTTGCCTTATATATGTGTGTGTGCTGTGTGTAATTATTACGTCTATATAAATACAAACACATTCATATATATATATATAATAAAGAAATATTCACAAGTATATGCGTTTATTATGTTTTTTATATAATTTATATTATGTATAAATACAAATATTTTGTACGTAAATAACATTTCTCTTAAATATATACATTAATTTGTGTATTTATATATACATAATTATTACACACAGTACACACGTTTTTTTGCAAACTTTTATTTTGTATGCGATTAATTGTTTGACAGCCCTATTTTAAATATTTTTATATAAGAATTTTTTAACTCTACTTTTCAGTTGTATTGTTTTGGTAATATTATTTTAATAATTTTTTAAATTAAACATTTTGTATTATATCTTCATTTTCAATAGCAGTCTCAGACTTACCAATTGTATTAGACAGATCTCCCTAAATATGGACTATTCAGATTCCTTTTTATATTAATATTCAACAGTGCAACAAAATGCCAAAATTATAATGGATTTTCCTTGATTTGGAAGTTTCTTGGTTTTTTTTTTTATTCTTGACCTTTACTGCATTTGATTATAATTTGAGGGTTTTGTGGTTTTCGGTGCAGTACTTTTCTAGGGCCCTGTGAAATCCATTTAATCTTTTCTCCAAATTCTTTTTGTTGTTGTTGTTGTTCCAAATTCATTTTTTTCCATTTTTATTTTTCTAGATTCCGTTTTTCCCGTTGTAATTTTTCTAGACTCGGTTTAATTGGTAAAATAAAATTTTATTAATCAAAAAGCATATCTAATTAATTGAAACATGAAGCTTACAATATTTAACAGCAATTTATTAAAAGTTTAACAAATATTACATTTTTATGGGCCTATGAAATGTTTTTTTCCTTCTCAAATTTAATTTTATTTTTTACCAAATTCTGTTTTTGTTAATGTTCTGGATTCAATTTAGAGGTTTCAATAAATTTTAATAATCATAAGCATCTCCAATTAATTGATTTTACTAAAATATATTCTTTCGTTCGTTCGTTCTTTCTTTTATTTGTTTATTTGTGTGTATTTACGTTTTTCTGCTAAATAAAATTCTGGTAAATTATTTTTCTGGCAAATATTCCTTTTAAAACAATGCATTAATAATAATTATATTAGTAGTAGTAGTACAAGAGGTCATGTTAACCGAAAATTGTCCGTCATTTACGCTTTTTTTTTTTTTTTTTTTTTTTCTTCTGAAGGCCATCCATCACTTTGACAGTCACTGCAGGGTGTTGAACATGAAAAGTGATGCAGTTTCTGTTCATCTGTTCTCTTCAAAATAAATGCATAAGCCTATGTCGTATTGTAGGTTCACAATTAAAAATGAAAATGTGAACAAAAATAAAAGAACAAACAAACATAAAAAACAATTGAAAGTGTTATTATAATTAAGATATGAAAATTTAAATTATGGGTAATAATAGGTTGTTACTTCGGTTTACGTCTAACGCAACCTCTAGGTAGTACTATCATTGCATTAAGTAAAATATTTCAAAAGAAGTGGTAAAAAGTGACTCTTAGAGCAGCTCTAGCAATTGTTTATGTGTTCATGTATTCATATGGAGGCTGCAGAGTCTGGAAACACTGTGAACATCACACGCACTTTTGATTTATCCATCCAAAATTTGGCAAATTCCATGACATTCCGCATTATACAGAAAATTCTGCTTCTATGACTGGATTTTGTCCATGTTTTCCACATCGTGAAAATCACTACTTTTTAGTATATATATATATTTTTTTATATAGACAAGTTTTCAATAAAATATCCTAATATTGCAAAACTCTACAGGAAAGTCTAAGTAAAGAGCATCATTAAAATACACTGGCCTTCAGTGAAGTACAAAGGGCAGCTTTGATGTTGAGTGCGTCTTTTGCGTTTTGACAGTTAGACAGAGTATCTTAAAGTCCTGGAGGATTAAACTGGTCATTTATGTAGAGGAAGTGGGGTGTTTGATTTTGTGAGTTGGAGTACATGAAAGGCAGAGGAAATTAACATGCCGACGTTCTCCTTTCTGCTTATCAAGCTTTGACCGGGACAGTCAAAACACTACTTTACTTCAAACCAGTTTAGAATAAAAATTCGCTCTAGAACTTAAGATTGCCAAACACATAAGATATTGGGCTACATCACCTAGACACATCAGCATTTCCTATGCAGCAATTCCTCTATGACCTTCACAATAATCCAGCCAGAGCTCAAGCTTTTTTGCTGTTTATGTTGTGTTTACACATTTGTGGTATTGTTATTAATCCGTGTTCATCTTGGGACAGCTGGACCTACAAATCCTGTTTACCTGGTTTGCAGGGGTTTGTTTTCCTTCCCCTGGCGGGATCGTTAATTCAGGATTGGAATTGATTAACACCTTCCCTCGCTGAGAATCTGCCCCGAACCTGACTGAAATCACAAATGCCCACAGACTTCCCGCAATCCTCCGGTGACATTTTCACGTCTTTAGAGGACATCTCTCGCGGTGTTTGTTTTCAGATGTGGACACTAGTAGATTTGGTTTATAGAGGCTTTCAGATGCATTTCTTATCGGTGAGGCGCAGAACACCCTAAGCAGTGGTTGCTACTGCGGCTGTTGTGTCTCATGCCACATGCTACAAAAGCAGATTCTGATTTGACCCTGATGTTAAGCTGTTTTTGTGAACAAACTTAAGGGTTATAGTTGTCTGCTCTGTATTTATTATTAATATGATCTTGTTTGTCTCTTATGAATGGATTCATTATGATAAACTGTGAACAACCATCTCCACAGTTCTCCAGGTCAGAGATCAGGGCAGCAGGAGTATCAATGTGTAAAATATTGATTTGAGGGGTCAGCAGGGTCAGTGATGTTTAAAGAAATCGCTCATCTTTACAACAGACTTTAGATACCTTGGCATTGTTTGAAATAGCACACTGCTAGCTTATTGTATGGACTGACCGACATACTATTAAAAATAATAATAATAATAATAATAATAATAATATGAAGTATGTATACTGCACAGTATGCCTCTATTCAGAACACTGCCCTAGATTATTATTCTTTATTTTATTAACCCCTAGTTTTACTGAAATTTTTCCAAATGCAGTGTTTGTAAGGCAGATGCTCGTAAGGCATTGTCTGAGTTTAATTACACACCACGCAGCCTCAATGTTTGCTCTTCAGCCATTATAATAATGTTTGGAGCCATTAGACAGGCTCACATAATTTGCTCTGTTGTGAAGATTACATTTTCCTTACCTAATAAAGCTGTTAAGGATAACAGCCTGGAGAGTGGCTATATTTATTTTCGTACATGCAGTATTGCAGTATGAATAGTCGTGAAATAATCTCATCAGAGCATGAGTTATTTCATTTTTGAGAATGTCTTTATGTAGTTACTTTAAAATTTTTAAATAAAATATTAATTACTATTCATATATTTATGATATTCTGTATAGAATTGTAAAAAGGTATATAACAATTATAAACTTTATTAAAACTTGCGGAAGTTCTAAAGAATGCTCCGTGCATATGGTCAGTTGGAGCGACTATTGCGCATTTCCGACAAACACATTTCACGTCGTTCGTGTCACCTGGCGCAAATTCACGTTTATTTGCGTCTTTGCATTGACTTTGATTGTAATCTACTTGGGCTATTAAATACGCGTTTGGTGTGAACACACCATAATTCATTGAAGTCCCCCAAAAAGGCTGGTCGTCCACGTAAGACAAATGCACGAGAAGACAGGATAATGCCGAGACTCTCAATGGGGAATGGGTTCAGCACTGCAGCTGGAATTGCTTGCCAGTTCAGTGCTGAACAGGTAAGAATCTGTCTCGGGACGTTTAAGAGAAGTCTCGTTTAAAGTGTAAGGCCTCTCATCAGCAGAAAGAATCAAAAAGCTGAGTTCAACTGCTGAGGAGGATGTTGTGTGGAGAAAGCAGAACTGGTCCAAAGTTCACTTTAGTGATGAGAGCAAGTTTAATTTCTTTGGGTCTGACAGTAAACATTTTGTTTGACGTCAAACCCACTACAGTTCATGGAGAGAGTGGCAGAAGAGTGGGTCAAGATCACACCTGTACAGTGCAAGAAACTAGTGATGTTCTGCGGCCGCACACTTCCTATTAATTTCTAACAGTTGTAACCCTCCAGAATGTTAGTTGTAATCATCTTTCATGCTATAGTGGTTACTGCTCTCTAATTTTGATCACTGTGTTTTCCACAAAATAAAGGTTTTTGTTGAAATTCCTTGGATATATATTTTTTATCTCCACTACATAGCATATAATCTGTAAATCTGTCCAATGCTAATCGAAATTATATCACTGGTTTTAATCATTTTACTAATTATGATTGTTTTGTCCTTTTCCCAGGAGCTGAGGATGTGGTGATGGCCTTCTCAAGATCAGAGACAGAGGACAGGAGACAGTGACCTCTCGCCATGCCGAGTCACTACAGCTGAACACAACACAACACTGTTGGCGGATGGAGAGGGCGGAGCCTGAGACGAGAGAGGGGCGGGGCTCTGCTGCATGCCAGTTGCCCCACTTCCCTTCTCTTCCCCGTTCCCCTCTTCTTCCTCACACTAACTGTTACACTATCAGGCCCTGCGGCCGCACTACCTGACGACTTACAGCAAACGAGTCAGAAAGAGTCCTGGCGGGTAAATATTTCGATTTTGGGGTTTTAAGTTTAGTTTGTTCACCATCCTTCCGTAAGTGGCGTTTTATATTTGTTCCCACGAGAGACTTAATGGACCAAGAGCTTCATTTGTCTGGTCAAACTACGAAAGAATATAAATCGCCTTATGGGTTATGTTATTACAAACGATTACTTTTTCGTTTTCCGTGTATGTAGTTTCTTTTTATTGTCCACAGGATTGTGCAGGTAGACGTTTTTTTTTTTTTTTGTTTGTTTACTTTAATATTTTCAGGGTTTTGGATTGTTTAATAGTCGCATCGTAAATTCATCAAAATAACATTAATGTTGTTGTGGAGGATACCGAATTGTCAAAACGGACGAGGCCCGTACACAAGCACACACTCACAGAACGTTGTACACAAATGATGTTTCATGATCTCTTTTTTTCGATGTTTGGATTAATGTGAAATTTCATAGCCTTTTTTGTACAGAACGTGAGAAAAAAGTAGAAAGTGTACGAGTTGTGCCAACTGTGTTTTTATGTAAAATATTTCTAAAGGTATCTAATGAATGTCTTAGGTCCTTATTTATTTTTTCAATGTCTTAAAATGTAGGCAAATACAGACCCCTTTTAAACCTCAATTCTGATTTGTAACCACGTTTTAATACGAATGATTTTAGAAACGGTAATAACGACAAATTTACATGGAAAGCCTCAGCCTTAAGCGTTAACAGGACGTGCCATACTCGGATGCGAGTATGTGTCAGCATATATTTGACTGTCTGATTCAGTGGTGCTAGTGAAACACGTTTTTAGTTATTCTAATTGAAGTCGGAGATAATATAAGCTTGTGTGAATTCAGAGGACGCTAAACGTCCTGTGATGACTTAATGAAAACCAAACCTATTTTCTATTAGGAATTCAATGAAATAGATTTTTTTTGTTTTGGCCTCTGACCTTTTTAGGTAACATTATTTCATGTTCAGTATTTAATGCGTATTCATGTTTTGTTAACTTGCTTAACATAATTATTGTATCTTAGTGTTTTGAAATGACGCATGCCTGCATTGTGGTCTCTGGTGTATGTTCAAGTAGCTCTGTAATGGTCACAGGAGCCTTGCTGCATTAAACATCAATGTACACCTCTTTTTAAATCTGTGGATGTAAGTCCTTTGAAAATGGCTTTTATAGTTCTCGCTAATATCAGCAATAAGTATTTGATTGAATGTCTTTCTTCAGTCATCAAGATTGCTTGTCCATTATGACAGGAACATGCATCTGATTTCTTTTTAACTATAAATCTTTATTTTGTCTATGCATTTTTTTTTTTTAAAACATCAGAAGCATACGATCGTGTCTTACATGCACTCATTTCAGGTTGGGTTTGTGGCCTTTGAGCTTTGCATCCATTGAATGTCACTCTGGAGTCTTGGTTTAATTCATTCACTGCATGTTGTCCGTACTCGCTTGAGCTGTTAAACTATTTAATGTGAATTGTTTTTTTTTTTTAATTGTTTAGAAATTCAATTGAATGGTTGTTTTATGCCCTATGGCCGTCAACCTCGTCCCTTGACTTAAATGCGTCCAAAATCTATACCAACTGAACCATTAAAGGAGTTGAAAACTGCCTGTTGTATTGAACGTTTTTGTTTTCACTGGTGTTTATTCTGAAATCATAGAGTATGAAGGACTGCGGTGTGTTTTTGAACCTTCTGTCTGTGAGATAAGAAATAAGCTGGAGAAAGATCTCATAATAAGGGCACATTTTGCTTCTTTATAGGAGTCTCTAGAATCTGCTCTGGGTTCTGATAAGATACCAGCATTTGAAAAACAGAAGCAAGGACACAATAGATTATGGATGCGCAAAAAAATGTTTTAAACTTATATGCACATGCAGATCACAATGCAATGTGATTGTGTGATTGTGTGTTTCCTGTTTGGATTTTAAAACAAGCAAATAAAGCGAACAATTAAAACTTACGGGCCATTTTTAACTATTTAGAGGGCGATGTTACATACAGTTGAGGTCAAATTTTTACATACACCTTGTAGAATCTGCAAAATGTTAATTATTTTGCCAAAATAAGAGGGATCATACAAAATGCATGTTGTTGTTGTTTTGTTTTTTAACAAATATTTCAAGATATTTCACATAAAATATGCACAAATTCTTTGTTTTTTCAGCATTTTTTTTGTGTATTTGAACCCTTTCCGACAATGACTGTATGATTTTGAGATCCATCTTTTCACACTGAGGACAACTGAGGGACTCATATGCAACTATTACAGAAACACTCACTGATGCTCCAGATTTTTCTTATTGTGCCTAAATATCATATTTTTTCATTTAGTACTGCCCTTCAGAAGCTACAGAAAATACTTGCATGTTTCCCAGAAGTTAAATTTACCCTGTTCTTCAAAGTCAAAAAGTTTTCACCCCCCGGCTCTTAATGCGTCGTGTTTCCTTCTGGAGCATCAGTGAGCATTTCAACCTTCTGTAATAGTTGCATATGAGTCCCTCAGTCGTCCTCATTGTGAAAAGATGAATCTTAAAATCATACAGTCATTGTTGGAAAGGGTTCAAATACACAAAATGCTGAAAAACCAAAGAATTTGTGGGGCCTGAAGGATTTTTCAGATAAACAGCAGGCAGTTTAACTGTTTACAACAAACAAGGGACTCATGAACAACTGTCACTAAACAAAAAAACAAAAAAAGAGCTGTGGATCATTCAGGTAACAACACCATATTAAGAATCAATGTGAACAGGGTCATTTTTATAAATTCAACTATTATTTTCTTATGTGGACTGCATGTAAATGTATTTTATGTGAAATATCTTATTCAGGTCAGTACTAAATAAAAAAAATAACATGCATTTTGTAATATCCCTCCTATTTTGGTAATATAATTAACATTTTGCAGATTCTGCAAGGTGTATGTAAACTTTTAACCTCAACTGTATAATTGGGTCTTTTGTTTTAAAGTACAAATAAACATTTGGGATTTGGTTCTCTTAATCACTATCATTTACAATATTACCAGCAGTGACTTTGTCCTTCAGTGTAGTGTACATTACAGTATTTTGAAGCCAGAAGTGAAGGTACAGTATACAGGATTCTGCTAACCGCAGACTGCGATCTGTTTCCCTATTCTGATTACATGAATTCCCTATATAATAACCAACATCTGTTGAGTGCTTCTCCCGCCATCTTCCACAGATGGTCAAATCCTGTGATTTAGAGGAGGCTGGCTGTGGGAACGAAGCGCCAGCTGCTGTGGAATTTAAATGGGTATGCATCATCCTCAATTGGATCACCATTTTCAGAGCATGACACTGACACACAGCTCTGTCACCTGACTAGATGAATCTGCGCCCATCCCACATCTATTAGACGCAAAGTGTTTTACCCCCCGGTCCCTTTCCTTCTGCCTGAAACCGTACGTACATCTCAGATCTCTGCAATATGAAGCCTCTTACCCTAAAACGTAACTTGAATATTCATGATGTCTGTTTAGAGAAAGTTGGCTAATGGTTTGAAGGCATACTGTATGCTCGGAATGGAGCCCAGCCTTTTGGCTGGCTTAAAAAGCTGTGCTGATACTGTCTGGGGAGAAATGAGTGCAAAATGAAAGCAATGATGTGTTACAGAAACACAGTAGAGTCTATAACCATCTTTAATTTTAAAAGAAGCAGAATTTTAAGACCCATAAGCAGAGTTACATGAAGTACACAAAAGGGTTAGTTCACCCAGAAATTAAAATTCTGTTATTAATTACTCACCCTCATGTCGTTGCAAACCCGTAAGACATTCGTTCGTCTTCAGAACACAAATTAAGATATTTTTGATGAAATCCGAGAGCTTTCTGACTGTGCATAGTGTGATGCATGTTTTTGTGAAC
>JAHKKF010535397.1:0-12323 GCA_019740295.1 Labeo calbasu | reverse complement strand
TGTATGTGTGTGTATTTATATAAACAAACATAAACAGTACACACATGTAAACACAAACTGTTATTTTGGATGCGATTAATCAATTAATCGATTTTGGATGCGCCTAATCGATGTCAGATTAATCAAATTTCAGGTTTAGTTTTAGTTATTTTTGTACTTCATCTTAATCTCATTTCAGTTATTTTCCTTTTTTTCATCTAATATTTGATTTTAGCTTTAAATTAGTTCTGTCAAATCGATTAATCATTAATCATTCAAAATAAGTTTGTTTACATAATGTGTGTACTGTGTATATTTATATGTATATATAAACACACAAATACATACATTTAAGAAATGTATGCAAAATATATTTATATTATGTGCAATATAAATCATATATAAATATGAATATGCATATACACATGTAAATATTTCTTAAATATATAATTGCATGTGTGTGTATTTATATAAACAAATATAAACAGTACACACATTATGTAAACACAAACTGTTATTTAGGATGCGATTAATTACAATTAATCGATTTTGGATGCGATTAATCGAGCTTAATCAATGTCAGATTAATCGAATTTCAGTTTTAGTTTCAGTTTTCCAATTTTTTAGTTTTTCATCTAATATGTATATTTTATTTTAGCTTTAAATTGGTTTTATCAAATCAATTAATCATGAATAATCGCATCAAAATTAAAAGTTTGTGTTTACATAATACATGTGTGTATATTTACATGCACATATAAACACACAAACATATGTTTAAGAAATATTTACATATTTAGAAATGATTTATATTATATATAAATATATTTTACATATTTCTTACATATATACCTGTGTGTGCATATATATATATATATATATATATATATATATATATATANTTACATATATACCTGTGTGTGCATATATATATATATATATATATATATATATATATACACACACACACACGTAAATATATAAAGTACATACACATATTATGCAAACAAACTTTTATTTTCTTGACGATTAATCGATTTTACAGCCCTAATTTCATATCAGTTTAAGAAAATGATTTTAATAGATCTTGTTTTAAATAACAACACTATGTCAAGATGAGCCAAGAGTTCATTCTGTTTTTTTATACAAACGTATTCACAAGACTATAGCGTAACAGTTTTTTGATGTACTTTTATGATGTGTCCTTTTTAAATTTCGAAAGCCCTTGGGCAATACTTGAGAAAGAACAGCATGAGCGTTCTGCTAGACGTCTCATTTTGTGTTCTGAAGAAAAGGTAAACAAACAAAAAGTTTGGAATGTCATGAGGGTGAGAAAATGACAGAATTTTCCATTTCGGATGAACTTTACCCTTAAGATACTCAAAACAGAAAGCCCAAAATTACAGCACTGGAGATCAAGACCAGGCGTACAAGCACAGTTGTGCAAGCGTTTGGCAGTCACGTGGAAGAGAAAGATACCGTCGTTTTCATTTTCGAAAATGGAGAAAAGACTAAACACACACTTACACACACACTTGCTTCTGTGTCCTTCTACATCCACAGCACTGAATCCATAAAGGTTCTTTTCACGGGAGAACAGTGAGTGAGTTCTGTGCACAGATGCTGGATAGATGTGCTGCGTTCCGATCAGTGTGTGTTGGATGAGTCCGAAAGTGCATATTATAGACACACACGCACACATTCACACTGAGATGGCATGGCTTACACTCCCAATAGCCCTATATATCTGCACATTAAGCCCCTGAATGCTTCTACAGCATCGGTCTCCGTCTTTGTCCGTCTCATGTACACGTAACACACATACGCATTCACACAAACACTCTACGGGAGTGAGCCAGTCCCTGAAACTGTTCTTCTGGGATGGGTCTTGTTGGCTGGTAAAATAAAAATAAATAGGTTTTTTCTGAAAGAGACTGTTAGCTAGTGCCAGTCATCGTCATCTGCATCCTCCTCTTCCTCTGAGGAGTCGTCGCTGCTGGCTCTCCTCATTCTGCTCTGATCCCCCATCGCTCCATTTTGCTGGGCGGCCAACATGGCGGCCGCGGCCCGCTGCTCAGCTTCCCTCTGCCGGAGTGCAGCTGCTTTTTTCTCCGCCTCGGCGTGACTCTTCATGTGGGCACTGCGGCTCTTTACCTTATAGAAGATCCTGGCGAAAACACAGTGTTCAGATATTTAGATCAGTGATTTGAACTCAAGAACCAGGTCAGATTTTGAGATCCAATGAACATGTAGATCGTTGCGTCGATGAGTTGAACCCAAGAACCAGATCAGTCAGATTCATGAACGAATCATTTAAATGAGTTCAACCCATTAACTGCAAAGACCAGATTCAAAAGAATGATTCATTTAAGAATTAGACCTGCAGATCTTTTAGTCAGTGAGCTGAACTTGAGAACCAGATCAGGTGGATTCATGAACAAATCATTTAAACTGATTCAACCGATTCACTGCAAAGATTCAACACAAAAGCATGATTCATTCAAGAATCAGACATGCAGATCATTTAGTCAGTGAGCTCAATCTGAGAACCAGATCAGCTGGCTTCATGAACAAATCAACTAATCTGATTCAACCGATTCATTACAAAGATCCAAAAGAATGATTCATTCAAGAATCAGACATGCAGATCATTGAGTCAGTGAATCGTTGATGATTTTAAGAATCAGACATGTAGATCATTACTCAGTTAACTGAACCTGAGAACCAGGTGAGCTGGATTAATGAAAAATAAATAAATAAATAAATAAATAATTTAAACCGATTAAAACGACTTATTGCAAAGAGCCGACTCAAAAGAATGATTCATTCAAGAATCAGACATGTAGATCACTGAGTTAGTGAGTTGAACCAGAGAGCCAGATCAGCTGGGGTCGTAAACAATGCATTCAAACTGATTCAACCAATTCAATGCAAAGATCCAACTGAAAAGAATGATTCATTCATGAATCAGACATGCAGATAATTGAATCAGTGAGTCAGTGAATCGTGAATTATCTCAAGAATGAAATATGTAGATCATTTAGTCAGTGAGCTGATTCTGAGAACTAGATAAGCTGGATTCTCGAACAAATCATTTAAACTGATTCAAATTATTTTTACTGCAAAGATTCAACTCAAAAGAATTATTCATTCAAGAATTAGACATGCAAATCGAGTCAGTGAATCATGAATGATTTCAAGAACCAGACATGTAGATAATTGAATCAGCGAGTCAGTGGATTCGTGAACAAATCATTTAAACTGATTCATTCATTTAAACCAAGTCAAAAGAACGATTCATTCACAAATCAGACATGTAGCTCATGGAGTCAGTGAACTGTGAATGATTTCAAGAATCAGACATGTAGATCATTGAGTCAGTGAACTGAACTCGAGAACCAGATGAGCTGCATTCATGAACAAATCATTTAAACTGATTCAACCAATTCATTACAAAGATTGAACTGAAAAGAATGATTCATTCACAAATCAGACATTTAGATCATGAAGTCAGCGAGTCAGTGAACTGTGAATGATTTTAAGAATCAGACATAGATCATATAGTCATTTAGTCTGTGAACTGAACCCAAGAAGCAGATGAACTGCATTCATGAATAAATCATTAGAAGTGATTCATCTGATTGCAAAGATTCAACTCAAAAGAATGATTCATTCACAAATCAGACATGTAGATCTGTGGCTGTTCCTTAAATGGAAGGCTGAATCCTCAGGAGGTCGCATTTGCAGGCTGCATACGTCATCAAGACTGGCTTATTTTAGTTAACTAAGTATTACATTCGTGAGTCATAAGCATATTACAAAAAAATTACACTTAACTAAAAATAATGGTCAAACTGTTAATATATAAACTGTTTATAACTATTAATAATTTACACTAAGATCTTCTTGATGACGTATGCAGCCTACAAATGCAACCTCCGGAGGATGGAGGCTTCTATTTGAGAAACGGCCATTGAGTCAGTGAACTGAACCAGAGAGCCAGATCAACTGAATTCATGAACAAATGTTCTAAACTGATTCAACCGATTCATTGCAAAGATCCAACTCTAAAGAATGGCTCATTCACAAATCAGACATGAAGACCATTGAGTCAGTGAGCTGAACCAGAGAGCCAGATCAGCTGGATTCATGAACAAATCATTTAAATTGATTCAACTGATTTATTGCAAAGATCCAACTCAAAAGAATGATTCATTCACAAATCAGACATGCAGATCATTGAGCCCATGAATCATGAATGATTTCAAGAATCAGACATATATATCATTTACTCAGTGAATGAACCCGAGAACCAGATCAGCTGGATTAATGAACAAATCATTTAAACTGATTCAACTGATTTATTGCAAAGATCCAACTCAAAAGAATGATTCATTCAAGAATCAGACATGTAGATCATTTACTCAGTGAACTGAACCCAAGAACCAGATCAGCTGGATTCATGAACAAATCATGTAAACTGATTCAACTGATTTACTGCAAAGATTCAACTCAAAAGAGTCAGTGAGCTGAACCCAAGAACCAGATCAGCTGGATTCATGAAAAAAAATAATTTAAAGTGACTCAACAGATTCAATGCAAAGATCTAACTCAAAAGAATGATTCATTCACAAATCAGACAGATCACTGAGGTCAGCGAGTTGAGACGAAAAACTGCATCAGTCAGATCTGTGAAAGAATTCAGACTGGTTAAAGTTAACTAGACCAACAAATTCATTGCACAGATCTGACTCAAAAGAATGAGTCGTTCACAAATTAGACATGCAGGCCATTGAGTCAGTAAGCTGAACTAAAAAAACGGTTCAGTCAGATTTGTGAATACTTCATACAGACAGGTTTTGGATAAACAATTCACTGCAAAAATAAGAGTAAAAGAAATGATTTGTTCACAAATCAGACATGCAGATGACAGAGTTTCACCTGAGAACCGGATCACCCAGAATTGTGAATGAATCACTCAAACTGGTTTTGTAAACTGTTCACAAATCAGGTAACCAGATCATTTGGTGAATGAGCTGAACCTAAGATTTGTGAATGTGTCATTCAGAAGGGTTTGTGAACTGGTTCGTTCAAATCATTAAACAGATATGACTCAAAAGAACGATTCGTTTATGAATCAAACGCTACTTTTCTCATGAAATTGGGGCATGTCAAAATTTTCAGTGAATAATAATGAACAAAGCTATAATATGATTTCAGATAACTTGGAATAAAGTCAAAAAAAAGTGTCTAAAGAAGAAAGTCATACAGAAGTTTCACAACTACAAATAAATAATTTGTGCAATAATTCCCTATAAACTCTAGCTCCACGATAATACAGTGGTATCCTCAGAGTACTATGGTATATGAATAAGCTTAGTGGAAGCTAAAAGAGCACACGTGTGTATTCAAATCTCACACAAGCTGATATGTACAGATCCGGGAACATGGCATTCAACATCTCCATGGACTTGGTTGCTAAGAGACTGTTGATTTTAACAAGCCGACTGTTGCCATGGATAAAATCTCCAATCAAAATCAGCCTTTTTACTGCTTACTACTAGACTGATCCCTGACGCATGTAACACCTAAGAGCTGTCAAGCTTTATTGATTCCTCGTAAGACCCCTGGTCTTTTTATGAGCAGCTGTATATCAGCTGCATGAAACGACCACACTGCCAGTGCATGTCACTTAGTGATACGCACAACTCACCAGTGTGAAGCTAGTTTTTGAAACTGTAGCATATGTAACTCTTTCATTTATTTTCATTAAGCATTTATCGGGAACAAAAACTAGTCAAAAAAAATCACTACAAATTGATAGACAGCAGCATTTAACATTTATTTTCTATAAAGACATAAAATGTTGCACAAGGACTTCTGTCCAGCAACTGAATCTGTGAATCATTTTTGAATAGGTTCACCTATTGGAACCATTTGAATGAACAGATTTCACTAAAATGAATCTTTCCAATGCTACATAAAGGTGAAAAAGCTTTTGTATGATTTTAATTATCTCAGTTTGCTTGACTGCAAAGCTATACATACTACAATGTAATACAGAAAGCTAAAATGTTTTGTCAAGCTACGTGCTACTCGTTGGACAAGCTAGCTTGTTACTGCTACACTGTTATGAAAACACCTGAACTACTGTGACTATTAAAAATGTGGCTAAGTTAGTAGTGTTGCAACTTTAAGTTAATTACACTGTAATTCACACATTGTGAAGTTTAGAGATCTTAATAAACAAATTAATTAATGGCACAGAACAATAGGGATAAAATACGTAAATAAATAAAATAACTTATTGTAAATTCAACATTTTATTTTACCATAATTAAATAAAAAGGTAAATTTAAATAAAAAACAAATACAAGATAATTAAAATAAATAAATAAATAAATTACAATTTAAATAAAGTAAGGTACAATGTAAATTAAATAACATGCCTTTAAATAAATAAATTAATTTAATTTCAATTTAATCAAAGTTCAATTTAAATGAATGACTGAAATCAATAACTAACATAACATTTTAAATTAAAGTAAATCTAAAATAAACAAAAGGTAAGCTTTTGTTTAATAAAATGAGGTAAATAATAAAATGTTAAAATGTGTTACACTATTATCATAACATATTAAACATGCAAATTTAACGGCACAGAAAACAGGGATAAAATACGTAAATAAAACAATGAATGAATTTTTGTAAATGTACCTTATTTTTTAATTAAAAAGGTAAACTTAAGGAAACAAATAAAAGGTAAATGTAAACTAAATAAATATTTTAAAAAAATAAGGTACAATTGAAATAAAATAATGTGACTTCAATAAAATAAATGGTAATTTTGAATGCATGAATAAATGAATGAATAACTAAATAAACATGTTAAATAAACGTAAATCTAAAATAAATAAGAGGTAATCTTAAGTAAACAAAACAAGCTAAAAAAAAAAAATTGTTACACTACTATCATTAGCAAATTGCATAAATAGAGTGTGTATCCCAATAAACTGACCTGCCACACTTTTTGCAAGGGAATTCACCCTCTTGGTTCGTTTGTCCCTTTCCTGTATTGCCAGTGCTTTTCCGGCCTGCGGTGTCGGAGCGGGGTTTAGATTGTGGTGGAGGAGCAGGAGGGGGAGGATGACTGACCCCCAACGTGGACGGATCTCTAGTGCTGTCTTCCTGACTTCTTAAGACCAAGACAGCAGCAGCCTAACAGGAAATGAATGATTACTTAAAGCAACCACAGCTGAATGCATACAGATATTAGACACAGTAAACATCCTCTGCGGTAGCCGAGAGGTGGTGTTGTAAAGTAGATCCGGTTCAAACACACTATAAGAGTTCACCATTGTGCCCTTCAGCAAAATTAACTGCAGGTTACTCCAGCAGGACAGTCTGTAGTGAGTGTACTATACTAAGTGCACTATGCATTGGATAAACAATTTAAGCTTGTACCACTAGATGGCGCTATAAATACCCTATATTGCTGAACTACACGTGACTACTGTCAGTCTATAGCAAACCTGTTTTCTTATTATTGCAACTAGGCCAGAGCTAGGCATGAACAATGAAGAACTGAAGATGGCACCATGCGTTTTTGCAACCTCATGCAACTCAAATCTCCCCAGACTCACATTTTCAGTGGCCTGTAGCGATTGTGTCACCTTGCCCGGGCTGTTTTCTTGTTTCCTGTCACATGACCCTTCCCACTTCCTGCTCTCCTCGTCTTCTTTCCGTGATTCAAATTTCTGTGAACTCTAAAGGAGAAGAGACATTTCAATGCTTCACTTTGTAGGCCATTAAATCACCCAGGTACATGTTAGACAGAAAGCCACAGGAACTCACTTTGTTGTCCACTTCCTCCTCTGTTGTGGGTTTAGTCTCTGGTGGCTCTGCTTCTCCGTAAATGAGTGTCCCGTTCCTGCCGATCTTCACCTGCTTCTTATATGTGTAGTAGAACTCCACACACTGAGCCACGGTCTTGGAGCTCACCTTCAAGTGAAACATCAACACAATTCAGCATTTGAAGGATTCACTAGAATTGCAGCCCATGCAAAACCTGCCACCATATAATGCTAGGCTGTTAGTGGTGGTTGCTAGAGTTTTGCGATTCAGTTGCTAAGGTGTTCTGAGTGATTTAGAATAAAGCAATAAGGCCCAGCCGTSGTTTACAGTGAATTTATAACAGCTAAGGGGCGTTGTTATTAATTCACTGYAAACCACGGCGTCACATGGCTTACTGCTTTTATAAAACAGTTATTCCATATACGTAGTAAGGTTTCACAAAATAAAACGGAGCAAATAAAGTGTAATGATATTATTTAAAATATTCTTCCGCCAAACAATGTAGTTCGTCAGAAACGGTTGTGGTTGAAACAAAGTGGTTGCCAAGCAACACAAATGTAAACAAAGCTGTTGTAAATTACTCTACAAACATACACCTCTGAATGCAGCTCAACCAACCAGAATCAAGGACCGGAACTGTCAGTTTTTAAATAAAGCAATAAGTGCCAGGAAGCCGTGGTTTATAGTGAATTTATAACAGCTAAGGGGCATTGTTATTAATTCACTGTAAACCACGGCTTCACAGGGCTTATTGCTTTTATAAAACGGTTGTTTCATATACGTAGTACGGTTTCACAAAATAAAACAGAGCAAATAAAGTGTAATGATATTATTAAAAAAATTATTCTTCCACTAAGCTATGGTTAGTGTAGCAAGACCATGGCTAATTTCTGGTTACCGTGGTTTAACTATAGTAACCATGGTTTTTTAGTTTTATTTGTAGTAAAAACCATGGTTGATTTTTCACTAGAGGAGATGTAAACAAAGGTGTATGTTTGTAGAGTAATTTGCAACAGTTTTGAATGTGGAGAACCAAGAGCGGAACTATCTGTTTTATAACATGTTTTAAAATTTTTATTGTTTACGTCTGTGTGTTGCCCTGCAACGGCTTTGTTGCAACCACAACCGTTTCTGAGAAACTACATTGTTTGGCGGAAGAATAATGTTTTTATTAATTTCATTGCACTTTATTTCCTCTGTTTTATTTTGTGAAACCTTACTACGTATATGGAATAACTGTTTTATAAAAGCAATAAGCCCTGTGAAGCCGTGGTATACAGTGAATTTATAACAATGCCACTTAGCTGTTATAAATTCACTGTAAACCAAGGCTTCTTGGGCTTATTGCTTTATTTTACTACTAATACCATGGTTAAACTATGGTTACCGTAGCAAAACTATGGTTAATTTGTGGTTACCATGGTTTAACTATAGTAATTATGGTTTTTTGGTTTTATTTGTAGTAAAATCCATGGTTAATAAGGGCTGTGTGTTGCTCAGCAAACACTTTGTTGCAACCACAACCGTTTCTGAGGAACTACATTGTTTTGGCGGAAGAATAATGTTTTTATTAATTTCATTACACGTTATTTGCTCTGTTTTATTTTGTGAAACCTTACTACGTATATGGAATAACCGTTTCATAAAAGCAATAAGCCCTGTGAAGTCGTGGTTTACAGTGAATTTATAACAACGCCACTTAGCTGTTATAAATTCACCGTAAACCACGGCTTCTTGGGGCTTATTGATTTATTTGAAAGTTCTAATGACAGTACTGATATCTACCAGGGTCAGAAATTAACTTTATCATTAAGAGGCAATATTTGCCCCCTGGAATTGATTTCCAGGGGTATTTTTTACATTTGTGAGGGCAATTTGTAGAACCACCTCGTTATTATAAAAACCATATGTTGTCTTTACCCAATTACTTTAATCAGTATTTTAAACTTATCAACAACAATAGACTGTTTAAAATTGTATCTAAATTATACATGTAAAAACAGGAGCTCATAGGGCTTAAATATTATGACAAAAAACATTATTGTAGATTATTGCTCTATATATTGTAATATTGATTTCTAATAACGAACATTTTTGTTTTGGGCACATCACATTCTGGCTTCACAAACAAACATGTTAGCCCATGGTGTTGGCCAAGTCTAGCACAAGTTATGCAAAAACCCCTGTTATAATAACTGAAGCAATTAAATTAATCTTTTATTTACATCGTATCTTCACTGTTTTGTTTATGATGAGGAAATTCGCATGCCTGCACACTCATCAACAGCTCTGCTATTTTCAGCACTGACTAATCTAAGTGATTCTGATTGGCCGATGCATTCCTAAGCTCAACAGAAATGCGTTTGATTGGTTATAAGGCTCAACGCTGCACAAAACAACGCGTAAAAGCAATCTGATGAAGTGAGAGTGAATCTAAATGTAATTCCGCAAACTGACACTTTATTCATTTTCACAAATTCAAGAAATTGTTGAATAAAGTAGTTATTTTTTCTGTCTTTGCATGTAAAAAGTGTTCTCATAGTAGGGATGCAACAAACAATTATTTTGATAATCGATTAATCTAGCTATTATTAGAACAATTAATCGACTAAACGCCGATTATTTCACAGATTAATCAGTAGACTTTAATTGATTATTCAGCTTTTGCAATTAGTTAAAATATTGAGTTACACATATTCTAACAAACAGAAGCCGCATTATTGCAGGCTCTTACATTTGGTCATATGTGATCAAAGGATTACCTGACAACAAAAAAAAATTGTTGATAATTTTTATTGTCGATAATGTCGACTAATCGTTTCAGCCATATAACATTACCACTGATGTCACATGGAGAATTTTATCATGTCCTTACTACCTCTCAGGGCCTTAAATGTGGATCTGCAAGGTCAGAAAGATCTCGGATTTCATTGAAAATATCTTAATTTGTGTTCAGAAGATGAACAAAGGTCTTACGGGTTTGGAATTACATTGGGGTAAGTAATTAATGACAGCATTTTCATTTTTGGGTGAACTATCCCTTTAAGTGAGTGTTGTAGTTTATTCTTAAAGTGTTGCTACAATGTTCTAGGTGGTTACTTACTAATAGAAAGTCAAATGGGCCCAACTCTCTATAATATAAGCCCCTAAATATGACTCTTTGGAAAAATGAACGGCACAACTCTTCAAGCTGCATAATTTGATTTGTGTGTGGGATTGACACTCATTGTTAGGGTTTTGTTCAAACCTCTACGTACCAGTTTCTGAACCATGAAAAAGTCCTTCTTGTAGGAAGCAATGCCTTTGTTAAAGAAACGTCGTTCCTCTGGCGTCCAGTTGTCAGAGCCTGTGCGGGACAGACAAGCGGTGCACAGAATCAGATAGAGGCTGCTGTCCGTTCAGCCTATCCTCTTATAGAGCACCCCCACCCGCCAACACAAACACATTCACGCACAAAGGACAGAGAGGGGGCAAACACCCAGCACACACATGTCCAGACAAACAATGATGCCGCTGTCTTCTCCTAGGATTTAACAACATGCCACAGACACACTCCCCCTCCTTTCCTCTCGTACTCTACCCAGCAACCCACTCGGTCACCCAGCAATCTCTCAGTCGAACCCCTCCCCTCCGCTCTGCTGTACTCCACTCCTCAGCTGCTTTTGTTTATAACTGAGATGCGGAGCGTGGTTTGGAATGTCAGCGCAGGGGGTGACGGGGTATCGCATGCCATACGGATTAACTCACATCACCAGAAAAAGGGTGAAAGAAAAGGAAAGTGTGCTTGACGGGTAGACAGGGACTTACCAGAGTAGTGGTAGCCAGCCAGGGGGTGCGCTTTGGGAAAGATGGGGTTTTTTAACAACAGAAGGGTAAGGGCTCCCTGAAAAGTGAAAAAGAAAGTGAAATTAGCACGGTTGAGGAAACAAAACTGGCTGCGGTGTGTGAATGTGCTTTGGCGGAAGAGACGTAGTCGCAAGTTAGGGAAACACAGGTCAGGGCAAGCTATGCCCTAGAGCTGATATGAAGAGATTAATGAGGGCAGGAGAGATGCGATTCTGGAAGACCATCACTGTATCCTTAACAACATGTGTAAAAGGCTTTCGCTGAAGGCGTTTAACCCAGCTGTGCAAGTCGCTGGATAATCCCCCTTGTTCTCTCCACCTTCCTCCACTATACAGTCTCTCAGGGTGCGATAAATCGAGGACACCATAGTCTTTTCTAGGTCACTGAGTTCTAACATGAGTTTTTTTTCTTATATATGGTGCTTTTTTTTCCTTTTATTGATCTGGAAAAACAAAGTTCAACATGTCGAAGGATGTGCACTTAATACAGAGGTCCCAAAAAATATTTGGACAACTAAGCCATACTTAAACATGCATTAATGTCATTGCACTGGATAAGAGAAAAAAAAAATCTGAATATAAATAAATAATATAATATTAAAAAAA
This sequence comes from Labeo calbasu, assembly GCA_019740295.1. Classification (NCBI taxonomy): domain Eukaryota; kingdom Metazoa; phylum Chordata; class Actinopteri; order Cypriniformes; family Cyprinidae; genus Labeo; species Labeo calbasu. The sequence goes on along the minus strand of JAHKKF010535397.1, from coordinate 39 downwards.
TCTAATAATATAAAATAAAACAGACGTTTGGACCAATTA
>JAHKKF010535395.1:3423-21120 GCA_019740295.1 Labeo calbasu | reverse complement strand
TTTTATATTAAAAACAAAGAAGCAAGCCCTGCCCAGATTTAAAAAGTAACGCAAAAGTAACGTAACACATTACTTTCCATAAAAAGTAACTAAGTAACATAATCAGTTACTTTTTCAGGGAGTAACGCAAAATTGTAATGTATTACTTTTAGTAACTTTCCCCAACACTGATTTTAAATGGGTTTAATATGTGGAATGCGCCACTTCCGGTATTTTGCTGATTACTGGACACTGGCAAAAATGCAGTCAAGGATTTTTTTTTCACAATCAAATACTCAAAAAAAATCTAGGAATTGTTGCAGCCCTAATCTTAACAATGTTCTTTCTACCTTTCTGGTCTATGGAGGGCCAGAAAGCTCTCGGATTTCAGCGAAAATATCTTAATTTGTGTTCCAAAGATGAACAAAGGTCAAACGAGTTTGATATGATACGAGGGCGAGTAATTAATGACAGAATTTTCATTTTTGGGTGAACTATCCCTTTAAGTGCTAAGCACTAACTTTCGATGGCCTCAGATTTTGTCACGTTGCAGTTTGGCAACTGATTATTTGCTTGTTAGGACACAAAGGAAGGTTTAATATGCCAGTATTTTCTCTGACTGACACTCATGCACAAAGGTGCCTTATTAAATAAACTGGATTAAGAAGAATGCACAGTTACCCTCATTCAGGGTCCGATGATGAATGGGTATGGTCTACACCTGTGCTCTCTGGATAATCCAGACAACCTGAGGTTATCTCTGAAATCATCCTGTCACACACACACTTTAAATAGTGACAATGGATGAGACAGAGATGGCTTGTGTGTATCTGTAAGAAAGAGAAAAAAGTAGAAGACAGTTCAGAAAGACAGCTCACCCAAAAATGAAAATTCTGTTATCATTTACTTACCCTTATGTCGTTCCAAATTGCTTTTCTTTTTCCGTGGAACGAAAGAATGTCTGAAACCTGAATCATTCAGACCAGTCTTATGAATTGGATCAACAGATTCACTGAAAAAATCCAATTGAAAAGAAGGATTGGTTTACCGAGCGCAGTTCTCTCATTAAAGGTAAATCTTTGAAGTTTTAGAAGAGAAGTCACAAAATATTAATTATTTTTAAACACCGTAATAGCAATAAAGTACAGTGTACACTGCCTGGTCTGTAGTTACCACATTTTGACATTTGGCTAATGTTTGGTCAGGCTTCCGAATGGAATTGGAAAAACCGTCTTGGCTCTGGTGAAAACCAAACTTTTACGTCCATCTCAGTTCTCTCAGAAGGGTTTTAGAGAGTTGTGTAATACAGCACAACTTTAATCAAAAGTGTCAGGACACTTACGTAGAGACTGCCGGTGGAGTCAAAGCTCTTTGACAGCTCCGCTAGTTGAACAGTGACAGGCAGCAGCTCCCGCAGACAGAGCCACAGAGCCGTAACGTCACAGTAGTTTCCGTACTACAGCACCAGGCCAGCAGTTTCAGGATTTAAGTCTAGCAGAGAGCTAATGACAACAGAGCTCATCGTACTGTCCTCATGTCACTTGGAGCCTTGCAAAAATAGTAGCACCAAAAATAAACTCATTCCCCTGCTGGAAAATCAAGTATGGTAGTTGTATTTTTGGTATGTGGTATCTGGTTTAGGCTTGTCATTAACTAGCTACTAGCTGATGTAATTGGCTTCAGGAAGTCTAGCTAAATGGCCAGTAAGAAACCAGCTATTATGTTTCATAACACCAGCTTAAGATTGATTTTCAGGGCGATCTGGAGTGTGATATATTTTATTACACACACAAAATAATAATGCAAACAGCTTTCCCAAATTATATTTCTCTTTAAACTGTACTCTGGCAGTAAAAATAGAAAAAATGATCAACAGTCATAAATAATAAAGGCTTAACTAATATGTTTTGTATATATATATACACTACTAGTCAAAAGTTTTTGAATGTTTTTTAGTCTCTCCTGCATATATTCGATCCAAAGTACAGCAAAAACAGTAAAAGTCTGAAATATTTTCACTATTTAAAATGTTTTCTATTTAAATATATTTTAAAATGTAATTTTTTACTGTGATTTCAAAGCTGAATTTTTAACATCATTACTCCAGTCTTCAGTGTCACATGATCCTTCAGAAATCATTCTTATATTGCTCAAAACATGTATTATTATTATGTTGAAAACAGTAAAAATAGTAGAAAGAGTACAAAGTTTTCAGGTTTCTTTGTTGAATAGAAAGTTCAGAGGAAGAGCATTCATCTGAAATAGAAGTCTTTTGTAACAATATAAATGTCTTTGTCCTCACTTTTGATCAATTTAAAGCATGCTTGCTAAATAAAAGTATTAATTTCTATCATTTCTAAATAAAAAAAAAAATCATACTGACTTCAAGCTTTTGAGTGGTATGGTGTATAATGTTACAAAAGCTTTTTATTTCAGATAAATGCTGATCTTTGGATCATTCTATTTATCAAAGAATCCTGAAAAAATGTACTCAACTGTTTTAAATATTGATAATAATAATAGTAATAATAATATTAATGTTTCTTGAATGGCAAATCAGCATATTAGAATGATTTCTGAAGGATCATGTGACACTGAGGACTGGCGCAATGATGCTAAAAATGTAGCTTTGATCACAGGAATAAATTACATTTTAAAATATATTCAAATATATTTTTAAATTATTTTAAATAGTAAAAATATTTCCAAATTTTACTGTTATTGCTGTACTTTGTATCAAATAAATGCAGGCTTTGGTGAGCAGAAGAGATTAAAAACATTAAAAACCCTACTGTTCAAATACTTTTGACTGGTAGTGTATATATAAGATATTCTGTTTTTGTCCTAACTGCCTTTTGGGAACTATGAGAGAAATAAAAATACTCATCAAACTTGACATGACAAACAACATAAGCTTTAATAACATTAATGAAAAACGTATCTAAGAAGTTAGCAAGCAAACTTTTAGCTAAAGAGGAACTAAATGTATCCGTAAATGTCAGTACTAAAACTGCTTGCCTAGATCTACTGTCTGGTTTCAAATGACTTTCACATGCTTGAAACTACTACCTGTTGTCCTCTAAGTATGCTTCCTAAGCTAGCTAGCTAGCATTTGCATCCTGCATTTGATTCTGCCCACAAAATGTGCTGAAAACTATTTCTCTAATTGAAATAAACAACATAGTTTGGAACTACAGCTATTTCGTTCGTTATATCAGTGTGTGGGCGCCTCCCACGAAAAATTCACAGAAAACAGACACCCACGACGCACTAATCAATGACACATTTGCAGCAATGCGTTGCTGATTATAATATGATTACTCTAGTGTACTAGCAAGGGTACCTGGGGATTTCATGAGGAAAAAAACAAGAGCTGAGAGAGAAACAGGTTTGAACATTTTTTTAAGATTCTGACTTTTTTTTATCTGATAAACCCAGAGCGGTTGAAATGTCAGTCAAAAGTGTGGCGGGAAAAACCTGAATTGTTGACGGAGCTTGTGTTCCTGTTCTGACAGAATGACTGAGGAAAAGCCCCATCCTCAGGCTAACAATCCTCTCTTGCTCTCTCTCCTAAAGTTAGTGGAAAATAAGCTCAAGTCATAATAAGGCAAGTGACCAAAATTAAAGCAGCATATAATTAAACTGAAATGGATACAACTTGGAATATTTGATAACATTCCAAATATGATTTTGAAAATTCAAGTGATACTTTCCATAAATACTGTAATGTACCACAAGGTTCTGAAAGGGAGACTATACTGTATTGCCTAGTGGGAAATTTTAAATTAATCAACTGTAGACCTGACATTTAAATTGGAGGCGTTTGGTAAATTGCACAAATGTTCCATCATTCAATAGAGGAATTGATTATGACAAGGTGATTCTCTCTCTAATCCTTTTCTCCACGGGTTTCTCTCTCTCTCTGAACCTTTACTCGGTCATGCAGCCTAAGGCACACATGCTTTCCATACATTTGACACAAAAAGGTGTGTTATTTTCCAAAAATCTCTTAATATGTCAAGTATGAGTTGAGGGGTACCTAACAGTACAAAGATCTTTAAGCATGCTGTCGATCTCGACCAACATTTGGGATTTGAATAAGCCATGACTTTAATCTCTTTGCAGAGATGTCAGTCTTGATGGAGCGCATGCTGCTCAGACAGGCATAGATGCATTATGGGAGTGCGCTAAGCGCTAAAGTGTGATAAGACTTGAGAGTACTTGATAGAGCTTTATATTTGAATGAACGGCCTAAATGTTAAGATCTCCGGTTTAACGCGCACCTCAGTGTATCTCCAAGCAGCTTTCAAATAAAGCAAAAGCTGGCCAGGAATGTGTGGTGAATGTTCCCTGACCTGTCTGGGGCCTGGGGTAGCAGGCCAAAGCTGTGGCCTTGTAATGAACTCAAACACAGCTTTAACAAGGCATCAACCTCAAGAGCTCCAGGGGTCGGATGTCACAAACTCACAAGTTCAAAGAGTTTCTTATTTCTTCTGCCTCTGGACAAAAACAGAACACTCAGCAGTGTGGTCATAGACAGGTGCCTCGTCTCCCACTTTTTTGGGAGAATGCACAAGAGCTGAAACAGTTGGAGAATGACATTAAAATATGCTTTGTCTAAGGTTGATTTATTGTGAGGGTGAGCAAAAAAGGTAGCTTATAGGGATGGTTCATGCAAAAATGAAAAAGATGTTAGCATTTACGCATGTCATTTCAAACATATAGGGCTCTGTTGTGTATGTGAAACAGATAAGGAGAAATTCTGTGAAACAGAAAAAAAAATTGCATACGCAAAAGCAACAATGGTCGCAAGTTCCATCGTCACCAACAGAGTTCAATGGAACTTACAACCATAGTTAGCTAACAATATTTTGGGAAACGCACCCATGAATGGGAACACAACAACACCATTCATAGAATTTTAAAACTTGCTCATATGATTCATGTGTAGGGTCAGAAATTTACTTTTCCTTTAAGGGGCAATATTTGCCCCCGGGAATACTATGTCTTTAATGTCAAATACTTAAATTTACCCTGTTATTTTAATCAATATTTTAAACAGCTGTCAGCAACAAAAGACTGTTTGGTTTTTTGTATCTAAATTATACATGTAAAAAACAAAAGCTCACAAAGCTGCAATATTATGACAAAAATAATTATTGTAGATTATTGCTGGTTATATTGTAATAATGATTATTAATATCGATATAGAAAACAATATAAAACGTTTTTGTTTCATTTTGGGCATGTCACATTGTGGCTTCACAAACAAACATGTCGGTCCATTTCACAATTTTTGGCTGTTTTTTTTGTCTTTATTCTGATAGGACAGTGAAGAGTAGACAGGAAACAATGTTGGAGAGAGAGATGGGGGCAGGATCGGAAAAAAAGTCTTTGAGCTAGGATTCGAACTTGGGACGTCCGTAGCGCAACAGCGCTTTATGTTGCCACGCTGCCCACTAGGCTATCAGCGGCGACATGAAATTAATCTTTTATTTACCTCATATCTGCACTGTGCTGTTTATGATGAGGGAAACTGCGGTCGTACGCACTCAACAACAGCTCCAGGGTTTTCAGCGCTGGCTAATCTAAGCACCTCTGATTGGCCAATGCATTCCTAAGTTCAACAGAAACGCATCTGATTGGTTATAAGCACAAAACAGCACATAAAAGCAATCTGATGCAGTGTGAGTTAATCTAAATGTAATTCTGTGAATTGACACTTTTCATTCATTCTCACATTTTATTTTAATCATAACAGCCGCAATACTTAGTTTAATTGTGCAGGGGCATTTTTTGCCTCTTTGTCTTGAATTTGTGAGGCAACTTCGATCATTTTGGTGTCATTTTTGCCACAAGCCTGTTCATGTGCTATATATATCTTTAGAAGACTTCTATGCAAGTCTGTCACCACATTACTTAGTGAGTTCTTAATCAGTCGAATAATGAATGATTAATTTAGACCAGCTTTGTGAACTGGATCAACTTATAAATGAATAAAGAAGATTCAATCCAAAAAAAAGGTTCATTTATGAATTAGGTATCTCTGCTTCGCTTATGAATATGTCAAGAAAAGCTAGAATGAAAGATTCACACAAAACTCTTGTAGGGCTTCTAAAACGTTTAACATAGCAAAAAGTGTAAACACTTTTATTGTTCTTTTTGGGCCATTTTGGAGCTTGACAAACCCTTTTCTCATTCATTATAAACAGATTTAATTTAGGCTTTCATGCACACACAAACCCTGATCAACGCACATACACAGAGCACATCAAATATGGTAAATGTAAGCTTAAACGTATTTGCCTGACGCAAAGAACCAATGAGGTTTGTTCCTGAATTTCAAGAACAAGCAAATTTGAGCTTTCACTACCACATTTGTGACCCTGGACCACAAAACCAAGTCATAAGGAAAGCTGAATCATAACAATAAAAAAGCTTTCCATTGATGTATGGTTTGTTAGGTCAAGACAATATTTGGCCAAGACACAACTATTTGAAAATCTAGAATCTGAGGGTGCAAAAAAATCTAAATATTGAGAAAATCAGCTTTAAAGTTGTCCAATTGAAGTTCTTAGCCATGCATATTACTAGTTAAAAATTAAGTTTTGCTATATTTATAGTAGGAAATGTACAAAACATCTTCATGGAACATGATCTTTATTTAATATCCTAATGATTTTTGGCATTAAAGAAAAATTTATCATTTTGACCCATACAATGTGTTGTTGGCTATTGCTACAAATATACCCATGCTGCTTACGACTGGTTTTGTGGTTAAGAGTCACATTTGGTGTGCAAATGCACTGTAAGAAAAACATACTGGGAACGTGTGAAAAATTAATACAGAAAATGTATTTCTTCAGTACATCAGGTTTTATTTTACAGACTTTTTTTTCTTCTTTTTTTTTAGAATGTGTTAATATGTGAATAAAAGCCTATTTAAAAACAATTTATTATGCTATTTTGGCCATTTTGGCCAGTCCTTGCTCACTTTCATTATACTGAAAAGAGATTTTCATGAGACTTAATGTTTATTCCTTTAATCTATAGCCAATGGCAAAATAACATTTCTCTGTTTTGTGTAGAGAGGAATTCCCTCACTTCATAATCCTTGTAGCTGTGGTTTGCAATGGCTCATTAATGCTTGCGTCATTATTTTCATCTTGCACTGCAGTCACCACCCACCCAGCAGCACGGAAAGTGAGCGATAACACCTGAAGGCTAGAGGTGGCCCTAAACCTGCTCAGACAAGCACCTGCTAGACCCTAAAGCTTCACTGCGTCTCCTCGCAGTAGCAGATTCCAGCAGACAAATTAGCAACTCACATCAACTCAGTGTTTGTATTCCCCACTCAGTCGTGTCGCCGCACCCTTCTTTCCTCATTTTGGTGCGTATCTGTTTGCGATCCCCCCACAATGACGCGTTCCTCTTCTCAACCACTTCAGAGTCAATGGTGCAGATCACAACCACAGATCGCTGAGGACGCGAAGCGTGCGATGAAGGCACGCTCGGGTCTGTATCAAAGCATGCGGTTTAATAATTAACTTTATCAGAAACATCCATATCTAATTAGGAGCCTCCACCTCATACATAGACACCGTGGAGGGCAGAGAAAGGCTGATCCATAATTCAGCACAACATGCACACACACCAACACACTAATCATCCACATGGGTGAGAGATTAATGGACAGTTATGCTGCAAGCAGATGTGTAATTATGCCACTTACTCACTCAGCAAACATAGCAGAAAAACAGGCTCCGCTTCCAGTAAGTTCCTATGTAAGGGGCCGGGGTTTCTGTCAGACACTTCGAAAATAATAATCCCAACTGATAGGAATAATAAATGAATGGCACGTTATAAAAATGTCATACTGTAACCGTGGCGTCTTAGATTGAATTATCGTAATAAATAAAGGGCAAAGAAAAAACAGGCGCTAGTTTCACTGCTCTACCTTTAAGTAAAAGTTCACCCAGACAAAATTCTGTCATCATTTATTCACCTTTATGTCACTCCATTTCTTTGTTAGTGGGACACAACTGCTGTTTTTCGACGGGGTCCTAATGCTGACTTGACTTTCATTATGTGGACAAAAACAGTTCTTCAAAATATCTTTTGTGTCCCAGAGATTAACCAAAATCATAACTGTCTGGAAAGACATTAGGGTGAGTAAACAATGACAGAATTTTCTTTTCTGGGAAATTATCACAGGGGTCCACTGGGGTCCACAGGGCTTAAAATTACTATATATATATATATAACAATTAACATTTCATTAAAATCAAAACAAAAAAAATAAGATTTAATAAAAAAAAAATAAATCTTGGGCCTAAATGTACCTAATGATCCTGAATGTGGACGTACAAGAATTTTTAAAACATTCCTACAAATGACTTATAAAAAATTCATATGTACAAAAACTTTTCCTATATGCATTGCGGTTCATCTTCAATTCAAGTGCAATCAACTCTATCTAAATAAATGCCAACAAATATATTCACTTATGCACAGGACGTACAGTATAAATGTATATGTATGTGTATGTATATGATTTCATTTTTTTAATGAAATCATACATTATTAATTAATTAATTTCAGTGACATTATTATCACAAAGTAGTTGCTCATTTACGTATATAACAATATTAATTCAGATTGTGATTGTGATTTAATTTTGCATTTAAATAAACAATGTTGGACTATTTTACTTAGTGTTATATGTGACCCTGGACCACAAAACCAGTCATAAAGGCAATTTTTTTTTTAAATTGGGATTTATAATCATCTGAAAAAATAAGCTTTCCATTGATGTATGGTTTGTTAGGATAGGACAATATTTGGCCAAGATACAACTATTTGAAAATCTCAAATCTGAGGGTGAAAAAAGTCTAAATATTGAGAAAATCACCTTTAAAGTTGTCCAAAAGAAGCTCTTAGCAATGCATATTACTAATCAGAAGGTTTTTATATATAGTCACGGTAGGATATTTACAAAATATCTTCATGGAACGTGATCTTTACTTAATATCCTAATGAATTTTGGCATTAAAAAAACGATTATTTTAACTCATACAATGTATTTTTTGGCTATTGCTACAAATAATCCTGTGCTACTTAAGATTGGTTTTGTGGTCCAGGTTCACAGATGAGCACAAAAAGTTTGTACACAATTTGTTCCTCATTTTTGACATGAAAACCATTGAATTTAGGATCAAATCTGACTCTACATATGTTTTATAAATGAGGCCCAGGTCCTTTTTTCCCCTCTCAATAGCTACTGTTTTTATTGGGGGGAAAATTCATTAATTTAAAAAAAAAAGCAGATTTTATCCAAAATATCTTAATTTGTGTTCCGAAGATGAACGAAGGTCTTACGTGTTTGGAACGACATGAGTGTGAGTAATTAATGACAGAATTTTCATTTTGGGGTAAACTATCCCTTGACAATTTAGCTACACAGAATGTAGTATATAATTACATATTATGTAATAGAGAGACATGTAATGTTTACCTGTGCAGCTGTTTGACTGCAACCACTTTCACCTGCAAACAGACACAAACATCAGCGTTATGACGTCAACTCCCTGACTAAGTTGACCGTGCGGTGACGCACCCAAATGATGCATCAAAGGCATCAAACGCACAAGTAATCTCGACATAAGACTCTCGGCTCCTCTGATACAAAGACTCACCTGGCAGCCCGTTAACATCTCCCAGTTCTGTGTTCACGGTTTCACACAACATCAAACAGAGAGAATGTGCGACTGGAGCGAGGGAAGAGAGCAAAAGAGAAGCCGAGAAGCCTCTGAGGGGGATTTTTCTCTTCTGACTTCAATGCTGGGGCTTTTGTGTGTGAGGGGTGCAGTAGTACACTCATCTGTCAGAGAGATTGGCGCTGTGATAGGGTTGCACCCCGCAGGGGGCCTGAGGTCATCGTGAGCGGCTGATCTCTAGTAGGTGTGATCCTCCGCTGGCCCGAAGGGGGAACCAGGTAAACCTCTGGCCCACAATATGCCAGTGCTGTCAGGCAGCATATCTCATCATAAAAGCATGGAGTACTGTCTTTGCACACTCAAGACAGCTGCCTAAATTCACAGGTTCTGAAAGAAAATGCAAAAATATATATTTGGCAGTGTAGAGATGCTTTTATTAAGAATTCCCTTTTTCATAGATGCTCTTAAAGGAGAAAGTCACTTCCAGAATGAAAATTTGATCATTTACTTACCCCCACGTCATCCAAGATGTTCATGTCTTTCTTTCTTCAGTCACAAAGAAATTAGGGTTTTTAAAGAAAACATTCCAGGATTTTTCTCTATATAGTGAACTTCAATTGTGGCCAACAGGTTGAAGCTCCAAATTGCAGTTTCAATGCAGCTTCAAAGGGCTCTACACGATTCGCTTTGTAAACACTATGTCGGTACTTCTACCTGTGTCATGTGTGCATGATTACGTAATGCCTGAGGTCGAGCTACTGCAAGATGAGCATTTGTGACTAAAAAGTAGTGATTCCCTCGACTAAAGATTTTTCCGTTCGACTAGTAATTGTTAATTTTAAGTATCAGTCAACTATTAGTCGCACGTTGCCTACATAGCCTAAAAAAGTGCTCAAGCGCACGCTGTTTTTTAGGGAAAAACAGCAGGGAGACTGCATTAACGTTTTAATAAGTTATTGATAAACTAGTGCTTTCTTTGTTTTCACTCTCTATAGATAAGCCTATATTTTTTATGTTTGTAAGACAAGTATACACAGAGTTTTGAAGTTTCGTGCACAAGTTCACAGAGGCCAAGACGGCAGAAAATGCATCTTGTTTGCTTTCATTATTTTACAAAAGCGCAACGTTTCGTTGTTATTCTGAGTGCACACAAATAAACGTAAAGTCTTCACAGATTCGAAAGATGTTTTACTTTTGTCTGTATGAGCAAAAATGACAGAGTATTTTAAGAGCAAGTGACTGCAACGGTGCCCCAATCTGTCATGTGGTAAGCGTGTTACTATTCAGATTCACTTCAATAGCGCACATTTTTCTAGGTTAACATTAGATTAAGCAGCCATGTAAAGTTGCTACTACTTACATATTTCAGATGAAAAGCCATATTTGAGGTCAGTGAATGATAGGTGAGCATTTGGATGTCCTGCCCGATGTACTATATTACCACACAGACCAGCCGTTAACGATCTGTCCGTCACAATTCGTGCAGAATTTTTCTGCGACTAAGCGACTAATAAAATTTTGGTAAATCAAGCCTTTTCTCGTCAACTAAAGGTTAGTCAGTTTGGTGGCACCCCTATTAAAAAGTATATACATTTGTATTTTTCTAAGAAAATGACAAATCGTTTCGCTACATAAGACTATTCTATTTCTCGGCTGTGATCGTGTAGAGCCCTTTGAATCTGCATTGAAACTGCATTTTGTTGGCCACCATTGAAGTCCACTATTTGGAGAAAAATCCTGGAATGTTTTCCTCAAAAACCTTAATTTCTCTTTGACTGAAGAAAGAAAGACATGAACATCTTGGATGACAAGGGGGTGAGTAAATTATCAGGAAATTTTCATTCTTGAAGTGAACTGCTTTTTCTTATTGTAAACAATTCTTCCATGAAGGTTTCATTTTTTACATCTACACTCTTAAAAATGAAGGTGCTTTAAAAGGTTCTTAAGAGCGATGCCATAGAAGAACCATTTTTAGTTCCACAAAGAACCATTCAGTCAAAGGTTCTTTAAAGAACCATCTCGTTCTTACCTTTTTATAATCTGAAGAGCCTACTTTCACCACAAAGAACCTTTTGTGAAACAGAAGGGTTCTTCAGATGGAACCATTTAGACAAAAAAATCTATCTATCACCAAATCTTGAATTAATGTGACTGGAAAACTACTAAAATCCGCACATTTCATACAATAGACTGCAAACTCACATTCAGATCTGCCTCCATCCAATCAAAACTGTCGGTTTCACAATATGGAAGAAAGATCTGTCATTACTTCTGTTTTATTGTGACTTAAATGACAGCTATGGCAATAAAAGATTAAATTTGTTCAATTTTTCTGCTAAATAATATAATTTATTATCCAAACTGTATGCTTTTTAGTGGTTGCCAGGCAATATAGCAGCTTGCCGCATTAATATAGAATGTCAGAAGTTTGCACTTACTTGCATTTTCCAATGTCTTTTCATTGGCTCATCTGATCACAATTTAAAGTCTGAACTTTTGCTTTATAATTTTTTTAAATGATTTTTACAGATTGCAACATTTACAGATTAAATGTCACGGGGTTCAGAGGTTCATACAGATATGTTTTATAGCGTCGTCTGTGAGAAAATGAGGACAGAACTGCTAATAGATTCCTCTGCTGTACAACTGAATCTTTTCCAAACATTCACAGGATTTATAACACCGAATATTTGACTTATTACAGCTCCAGACAGAGCGTGTGTGTTCTGCATATGTTATGGAAGAGACAATAACACACACACACATACACACACATTTAAAAAAACAATTAACAGCAATGACAGCTAAAGCAGAGTAAGTGTTACACCTACAGTATTAATATAGCATGTCAAAACAAGGACGTCATTAAAACTGTGGGATTTCTCAATTCACATTTAGAACAGAGAAAGAAGGCAATAAAATTAATTACCACTGTGAAATTATCGTTTCTGGAATAACTAATAGATTGGGAATGTTTCCATGAAATGTTCATGAAACTGTTGAGTTACTCACTGTTTGGAAAAGAAGTAAATCTGGGAGGACTCTGCTGTCAGCTCAGCTACTGCACACAACCACACACATGCATACACTTGCAAACAGCCAAATATCTAATGACACACCAAAAAAGATCTGGGTTAAAAACCAGATCAGCATAAGACATAAATATTCTTACACACGCATACAAAAAATCTTGAAGTGGATTAAAAACGGTCATAAACGAGAAGAATATAATAATGATAATAACTGACTTTTAACACTAGCATCCAATCTACATCTAATACTAAAGTAAACATGTAAACTATACAAACCATAATAATCATGACAAAAATACACATTAAGTAAAAGATTAGACTACGTCATTGCTCTGAACAGCCGTCTTCCATAAGCAGACTCAGATCTCAGGTGTGCCCAGACTTGGCTTTAATTTTCACACTTGTGTTTCAGGTCCCTGGCCCTTGGGCAGCAGTACTCATCCCTAGGCTCCCAACCCATCCTGTGTGGCTCCATACCTGGTCTGGTGCCAAAACAACTGCGCTTCTGCCGCAATTACATTGAGATCATGCCCAGCGTAGCAGAGGGAGTCAAACTGGGAATCCAGGAGTGCCAGCACCAATTCCGAGGCCGCAGGTGGAACTGTACCACTATCAAGGACAATCTAGCAATATTTGGACCTGTACTTGATAAAGGTATGGGTTAACAACACACAGCACTCTACCAAATGAGAAGTATTTAAATTGCAATTATAAATCTACATACTGAAACTGCTTTTACTATGTGTTTTTGCTTTGAGGTGTTTTTATGACGTTAAATATTTAAAAAGAGACGAGCGCTTTAAGTGTTTATTTTAAAAGTGGAATTACTGACAAAAATTTGATTTAAATAGACAGCATGGTGATTTTTGAACTATTTTAATTAAAAAATCTTGACAAAAATATGAGAAAATAATACTTTATATCCATGCTTCAAATAATAGTTTATTGGGGATTACTCCACTGTAGCTATGATAGCTGAACACCATAAACTGACCCATTTTAGTGGGATAATTAATTAACAGATCCTACACAAATGAGATGAATCAGCGATATCCACAGCATAAATGTAATATATTTATGCTAATATTACAATTTACTGTACAACAGTACAGACAATAAAAAATTCCATGGAATTATGCTAGTCAGAATCTGTTGTACATTGTTTTCAAGCTATTATAAGTCAGCATCGTAAAATAGTCTCCATAACATATATGTAAATTATAAATTTAAATTTATCCAATATTAATATTACCTAAAAGTCTTAGCTTAGGTTTTACAATTTGCACCGGTTGTATTTATCTTTAATTAAATCTTATTTATTTTGACATATTTAAATTGATAAATGTGTCAATAAAGTCAGCCAAATAGACTTGCCACTTTAGTCAAAATACAATGGACGAACATATACAAGCCCGTTTCTGTCACTGAATATAAAAAAAAACATCTCACAATTCTGACTTTTTTCACAATTACATGATAAAAATTCACAATTCTGACTTTTTTTTCAGAATTGTATGATATAAACTCACAATTGTGAGTTATAAAGTCAGAATAGTGGGATATAAACTCGCAATTGTGACTTTATACCTCGCAATTCTGACTTCAATTCCTCAGAATTGCATGATACAAACTCAGTTCTGACTTGTTTTCAGAATTGCGTGATATAAACTCACAACTGCAAGTTATAAAGTCAGAACAGCGGGATATAAACTCACAATTCTGATTTTTTTTCTCAGAATTGCATGATATAAACTCACAACTGAAAGTCAGAATAGTGGGATATAAACTCGCAATTGTGAGAAATAAAGTCACAATTGCAAGATAAAAATTTGCAAATTGTAGATTGTGTCTCGCAATTCTGATTTCTTTTTTCGTAATTCTTAACTCGCAATTGCATGTTAAGAAGTCAGAACCGCAAAATATAAACTCGAAATTCTAAGAAAAAGGTCAATTGTGAGACAATTCTGAGTAAAAAAGTCAGAATTTTATATCGCAATTCCGACTTTATAACTCGCAATTACAAGTTTCTCAGAATTTCAACTTTATTTCTCAGAATTGCGAGGTTAAATCATGCAATCTGAGTTTTTTTCCTTGCAACTGCGAGTTTAGGCCTATAAAAGTCGGAATTGCAAAATGTAAACTTAATTGCAAGAAAAAATTTGATTCGTGAGATTAAAAGGGGCAGTTACCTATTTTGAGGCGAAATGGGCTTATATGAACATGAATAATTACGCTATGATAAAAAAAAATTATACTTGAACATTTTCATAAAAATAAAATACATTAAACATTTTCATAAAAAGAAAAAACATAAAAGCTATTTCACCTGTTCTTACAAAAACTGACTATGTAGAAGTGTAACATTTTTAATTTCCATGCACATCTTGCTATAAATATTTGATTGGCGTTACACTGATGTTGCTGGGTTGTTGGGAGACTCTAGATGTGAATGGTTGAGGAAGGAGCCCAAGGACAACTTTACTTTACAAATCACTTCTTAAATAAAGGATGTGAAAGAATATTGGTTCTCAGCCATGACAGAAAGGACCCTAATGGGTGTCTCCCTCAAAATTCACACAAATTGTGTCTCAAATGCACTTTCTTATGCGCTATGTTGGACAGAGGTCTGTGAAGTGCAGAATGAGTCATCACTATTTTCCTAGAAGAGAAAGACTGTAAGTTTTAAATGTAGACATCTGCTAATTTTGTTCGTTTTTCAGGATTTACAGTAGTTGAGTTTGAAAACTCATACTGCGGATAAGGCATACTCAAATGCACTTTTTCTATACACTGTGTACATCTAGTGTATGTACATCTAGCCCCTCCGCTATGTAAGGAAAGGTATGAAAGTTAAGCGCACTAAGTGTCTAACATTCCATGTTTCATTTTTTTCGGTTAAATAAGTGCATCATCCACGTATAAGCAGCACACAAACTGGGACGCACCTATACATGCTGGACGGTTAAGACGCTAAAGCAGTTAGCTGCAGCGCAGGACCTGGGCAGGAACCGGCAGTGAGTGAGGAGAGACGGAGAGAGAGAAAAAGAGAAGGGAGGCCAAATGAGATTACAAGCAATAGAAAAGGGCTAGAGGGTTCACTTCGACCCCTACTGTGCATGAAGGCCAGTATGAGCCATCCCTGTGTGCCTCTTACCGCCCGGCTCCCACGGACGCCCCATTCACACGCCCTTTTGACTGTGTCATGAAAGCAGGCTGAAAGGGAATCTCCCATCCTTCCCCATCACGAAGGAAGAGAGGTGGAAGGCAGGGGGAACTCAAGAGGGGGATGAGGAGACGATGAAGGAGGTGAAGATAAGGATGAAGGTTCTCTGCTTGAGTTCGTATTGGCCCGATGGGTCCTCACTGGATTTTTTTAAACGCTTTGGAATATTTTGGCATAGTGGCTGGTATGAGATGTATGTGTGTTTTGTGTATGTGTGTCACAGGAGGTGGGGGGGTTGCTCCTTTTGGAAATGCCAGCCCCTGCTCTGGGCAGCGCTGAACTGGGCTATGGGGTGCGGGGTGCTGGGCCCTTTTGTGTGGGTAATACGGTGTGACAACACAGAGACAAAGGCGGATTCATGGACCCAGCAGGTAGCGGGAGCTGCGCTCTTCTTGGCCCTTAGCCAGGGCTCCTGGGGCCCAGAGCTCACAGTTCTCTGTTGTGGTGAACCCAGCTGGGCCTGCCAGAACCAACTGGGCCTCCTTCTGGCCGCAAACTCAGAGAGGTGCGCGCCCAAACACAACCTTTATTAAAAAGGACTGTTTGTCTATGTGTGCGGACATGAACTTCCCGCAGGAATAAAACAAGAATACCAGGGGTGAGATGAGTCTGCAAATTCATGAGAAACAGCTAGACGGCAACAAACATCCATAATGTCTTAAAGACCCTGTAAAATGCTTGTCAAATGCAGTTTTCGCTCCAGCATTTCCTGTCGAAACAGGAAGTTTGAGTAAGACATATTCCAAGGGATTAGCCTCAATAGCATAAGACTTTAGTTAAGTCACACTCATGAACCATAATTTGCTAATCAGTTGTAGATGGTGGGAGAGACATTCTCATTGGATAAAAATCTGTGTTGTGCAGAATGAGTCATCATTTTTCCTGCAAGAGAAAGATTGTAAGTGTGCTGATTTTGTTAGTTTTTCAGAACTACGCTAGCATTAGGGTTGCCAGGTTATCACAACAAAATTGCCCAATTGCTACTCAAAACTAGCCCAAATATCGCATTTCGAGTGGGGTCCCCCATGAAAAATCACGTTCTGGGGTATAAAATAAACGTTTTTTTTGTGTCTGGTTTCCCCTGGTAAATTCACATTTCAAGGGCTAAAAATGAAATTACTGTGGTCGCTTTAATGCATGGACATGAAAAACTACCTGCGGCTACAGTGTAAAAGTAGCCCAGTTCTTGGGCAACGCTGACTAACATATACAGTAGTTGAGTTTGAAAACTCATATTGAGGATAAGGAACGAACTCTGCAAGTGTTAAAAAAGATTCAAGTTGAGTAGTTTCACTAGCTTGGTTTCCATCCAAATTTGCAAATTTAAAGGAGAACTCCGCTTCCAGAACAATTTACAAATAATTTACTCACCCCCTTGTCATCCAAGATGTTCATGTCTTTCTTTCTTCAGTCGTAAAGAAATTATGTTTTCTGAGGAAAACATTTCAGCATTTTTCTTTATATAATGGACTACTATAGTGCCCCGATTTTGAACTTCCAAAATGCAGTACAATGCGGCTTCAAATGATCGCAAATGTGGTTGTAAACGATCCCAGCTGAGGAAGAAGGGTCTTATCTAGCAAAACGATCAGTTATTTTCATTTAAAAAATACAATTTATATACTTTTTAATGCCAATGCTCATCGTGTCTTACTCTGCTTAGACTGTTTTTGTTCCTGTTCATGACAGTTAGGGTATGTCGAAAAACTCCCATCTCATGTTCTCCCTCAACTTCAAAATCATCCTA
>JAHKKF010535394.1:0-28432 GCA_019740295.1 Labeo calbasu | reverse complement strand
CACTTATAATATTTAAAACTAACTTTTAAACATGTTCATTTGTTTGTCATTATCGGTTTCATACAGCCTACAATTTATAAAAATAAAGTGAAAAGTAAACACTTTTGCTAAATTACCACACGAGAAAGCTTTAAACGAACACAAGCGTCTGATCATAAATTCATCGCAATGTAATGTTCAAAACGTGTGGTAGTTTATGTGGGTGGTTTGTGTGTTTTCCTTTTTGATATATCGATGCACATTTTCTCTAAACCACAACAGTTCCCACTCGCTCTCATCTCAGGCAAGTACGTGGTTCAGCTGCACGGTTGACATTGCCCGCTCCCTCTGTAGACCTTAAAGCCCTAATACGCCCCATAGTGGAGCGACTGAAAACCGCCCAAGAGAACACGTGGGCATGTGCTCAGCATGTCAAGGCTGCAGGATGGTCTATTGTGTTAGCCTACTTCAAACCAGCCCCCAGCTTTCTCTGTCCTTTTCATATGTGCGCTTATCTAGAACAAACAGCACAGAATTATCATTTAGATTTATTTGTCATTTCTAATGTAAGAGATCTCATGGACTTAGCGCTTTGGAATATATCAGGCCAGACCCATCAGTCCTAGAAGACTAATACACTATTATTTGCTTCATCTCAGACAAAGAAAGCCTTTTAATTAGGGTCAGACATCCAGCTACGATCTCATCACCGCATCCTCCTGCTCATTTCCCCGTTTCTACATTAGATCTATACACAAGCGTTTTACCGATTTAAACGATTGCAATAATATTACATGGTTCTTTGATTTTATTTTTTGTGCAATAAAAGATGTTTTCATCTAACTGCAAGTGTTTACTTTCTTCCCCAAAGCCTCATTCCAGTAGTGTGGAATAAACCGAAATTATATAATGTAATAACTGTCTATTGTTAAGTCCAAAGGCCCTAGATTTCATATACACTGATCATCTTATCTGAGGTGATTTATGAACCATGAAGTAATTTTTTTGATCAATTTTACAGTTTTACAACATGATGGATGAGAACAATAACATTTTACACCCATGTTTATTTTTATGTTCTTTTAATGGATTGTATGTAGAACTATTTAACAATGCAGTGTAATGAAATCTATCATAACAAATGTCAATTTCCCAGTTTGTCTTTGCTAAAGGAATCTTTTCCTCCTCTTGTCCCCTCGTATGTTCGCATCATATGCTCCAATGCCTCTGCCGAACAAAATCCTGGAAGAATAAATGTTTATATTTCCCATAGTCACGCTGTTTATTTCTGTTTTTTAGAGCCTGGTCCTGAGCAGTTGAAACTGATGTAACAGACTCCAGCTGGACTGTCTGATCAATTTCTTCCACGCAGAACAGCCCAAAAAAGTTTTTAAACACTTACGGTAAGTCACACTTCAAAGTGTATGAATTTCACTGCATTAAATGAAGAAAAAATGCTATTTTAGCAGCTTTATGAGCAATTAAATTGTGAGTGCAAATGTTAATTTAAATAATAATGCTAAATGTTTAATATTAACCATTATACGTTTATTAGAACTCGTGTGGCATCTTGTAAATGGTCCCTAAAATAAAACATGAACTGAATCATCCAATTATTCCAAAATGAGAAGAAAAAAATCATTTTTTTAGCCACGCAGGCAGTATATAATGAGATGATTAAGACCTTAACTAATAATGAGAGGTTATTTTCAGATTCATGGAAATAATTCTGCCCCGTCTGGGGTGAGACTGAATCCGTCCGAGTGTTAAGCTTGTTTAAAGACGTGATTTATTTGAGTAACGTGCAAATGCGGTGAACCATCTGACCTTCTTATCTCCACATGACCTGTGATTCACGCACACATCATGCTTCTAATACCCGTCAACTGGACGGACGGCGCTGAGCGCGCTTTCAGGCATGTCCCTGCTGCAAGGTACCAAATCCTTGTGACCTACAGAACCTTCCCTGTTCAAGCTCAACGTCTGAAACAAGCGCTGCTGACATGGGAATTCCAGCTATTCCAAAACGGGAAGTTCTCACCGTAGTTTTACATTACTGTGGAGACTAAGCGCATGTCTCTGATCACAGGCGTGACAGGCATAGGAGGAGAAGAGGAAGCTCTCGCCGCTGTGGGCCGCTCGCTCGGAGAACAAGACTCAGATTCATTCATTCAGCCGCAATCAGCTCACTTATCAGTTTCAGCTGACTTCTTTCGTGTAATCTCTTTCCCCCCGAACAAATTTTCAGATGACAGTCTAACAGATAAAGAAGTGCATGTCAGGAGGTATTATAGGAATTTCTTTCAGCATATACTACATAAGTCCTCAGGGATTTTCTGATGCAGAGTAGACTGGGCAGGAAAATATAAAAGAAAAGCTTGATGTAACAGAGCAAATCCAACCAACCGAGGGAAAATAAACCGAAACAAGATTTCGAGCATTTAAAATGTATTTCTAAAAATTTATAAACGTACAAAAATATAAGGGACATGCAACATTAAAATACAGTTATCCAATAATTAATATAATTAAATTGCATTATTCTTAAAGTTACATTTACAATTACAATTATGTGTAATTTGAAATATAAACAGTATATAATATACAGTAATAAACAGTTTTTGTGGCTTAATATTTTTGTATAAACTGTGATACATTTTTACAGGATTCGATGAACATTTATCAAAAAAAAAGTATTTTCAATTTCATATTTGATACAATTATTGTATCCTTGCTGCATAAAAGTATAATTTCTTTTAAAGAAAACTTACAGACACACACACACACACACACACCCTAAACTTCTGCATTGTAGTGTATCAATTACATTTATTTATTAGTTTAGTTTGAAGAAAAGAAAACAATTATATTAATTTTGAAATTTGCTAAAGATTGCATTTGATTAGATCATATAAAAATAAAACTAAATAAAATTAGGGGAAATTACCTTGTATGAACAAATTAGAAAATAAATAATATTAATAAATTAAATTATATTCATATTAAAATTACATATACAATTACAAATTTGTGCAAATTTTGTGTGGCAACAATAAAATTCTGGCGACACAATGAGCCAATAATTAATATTAATAAATTATATTAATATTAAAATTACATTTAGATCTACAATTTTGTGTAATTTGAAATATAAATATCTTAAATTTCATGTTTGATAAAATTATTGCATCCTTGCTGCATAAAAGTATTTCTTTTAAACAAAACTCACACACACAAAATTTTTGCATTGTAGTGTATCATGGTTTCCACAAAACTATTAAGCAGCACAACCGTTTTCAACATTATTATAATAATCAATTCTCAAAACAGTGTTCATATGAAAGATTACATTTATTTATTAATTTGATTTGAAGAAATGAAAAAATGCATTTATTTGCTAAAAGATTACATTTGATTATCATGCAAAAAATAATAAATAAATAAAAATCATAATAATAATAAAATAAAATAAAAACAGGGAAGAAGACCTTGCATGAGAAAAAATTAAATTAATATATTAAATTATATTTATATTTAAATTGCATTTACAATTACATTTACAATTTTGATGTAATTTGAAATATAAACAGTAATATACAGTAATAAACAGTTTTTGTGGCTTAAAACGTTTATTATTGGAAAAAGCATTTTCTGTAACATCATAAATATCTTAAATTTCATATTTGATAAAAGTATTGCATCCTTGCTGCATAAAAGTATATTTTTTAAAGAACACACACACACTTACCCCAAATTTTTGCATTGTAGCGTATCACATTTTTTTTCAACATTATTGTAATTATTTCTCAAAACATTAGAAAATATTAATATTCCAACCTTTGCAAGTTATGTAACTGTGTATGTGTGAGAGATTACACTTATTAGTTTAGTTTGAAGAAAAGAAACATAGTATATTTATTTTGAAATGGTTAAAGATTACATTTGATTAGATCATGTAAAAAATAAAATAAAAGAAATTATTAAAACGGGAAATTACCTCGTATGAAAAAATAATAGAATAATAAAATAGTCAAATTAAATGAAATCAAATAAAAGAAGACAAATAACTCATAATACTGACCAATAACCAAAATGATATACTTTGCAGGCCTACAAAAATGTCTTGAGTTTTCATCAGATCTTTGAGATTTTTATTTTGAGATTTCAAAGGGCTATTCCCATTAACACAGCTGTGTATAAACGCTGTCCCATGTAAAAGAACCTGACACACTCACTCAGCACTCTTTAAGTGTTTCTGCTGAAAAAAGCCACTTGTTGAGGACATGTCTTTAGGGACAAATAAAAATCCAATCTATGGAGATGTGGAAGTATTAGCAGATGTAGCGGTGTTCTAAGACCTTGTGTGTGAGAGAGACAACAAGCTCCTTATCGAATCAAACCAGCTGGGATTTCCCTAACGCAGGCAGAGATCTGCACATTACAGGCTCTGTGCTTGCAGAAGTGGGAATACACCAAAAGAAAAAAAAAAAAAAGGAATGTCTGGCTTCATTTCCGAGAGATACCTGACCCTCCGGTGGGATCCGCAGAGCGTGAATGAAACAGGCAGATGTATTTCAATAAAGTCAGAGAGCCAGAGGTGGCCTTTTACTCAGACTGCTCAAGTCATTCTTCGCATGTCCTGCTGATGATGACTGACACATCGAATGGGAAAGGGTCACTACTGAGAGGAATTCTGAGAAGATAAAAGGTAATAGCAGTGGAGTCCTGCTTGCATTGTTTAGTGAAAAGAAGCATAGGTGAATCTAAACTGAGAGAAGATGTCACTCAAGTCATAGTAACTTGGCTTTTTCATTTTTAGCTGTAAAATGAGGAGAGACATTACCCATATGCCCATACCTTCATGCAGTTAGAATGAACAAGCTTTAAAAAGGATGCAAAAGTGCCATAAAAATATTCTAAATGATCACAAAAGTAGTTTATGCAATTCCAGGTCTTCTGAAATCATACAGTAGATTTGTGTGACGATAAGAGTTATTTACTGTATTTATGAATTAGTCATTCTAACCAGTTTTGTGAACTGGATAAACTGGATAGTTTACTAAATCAAAAGACTGAGTCAAAAGAATGATTCATTCACAAATCAGGCGTTGCTACTTTTCAGTGTTATTTTAGGAGTATTTATATAGTATTAGAGTATTTAATAAAGCTACATTATGTATCTTTTCACACTCTAGCGGTTAATAAAAAAAAAAAAAAACTGCACGCTTCTTGCAGAAGAAAACTGTGGACAGGATAAAACAAAAACTCAGTTTGGAAGATTTTTTTTATTTGTACATTTTTTAACATTTTGAACACAAAAAACTTACTGCAGCTTTAATGTTTTGAACTGGTTTTATTTATATATTGTCAGTTTTTATAGTAAGTTTAGTTAGTTTAGTTATATATATATATATTTATATATATATATACACTACCAGTCAAAAGTTTTTAAACAGTAAGATTTTTAATGTTTTTTAAAGAAGTCTCTTCTGCTCACCAAGACTGCATTTATGTGGTCCAAAGTACAGCAAAAACAGTACAATTTGATGTACAATAAATTGTAATTTATTCCTGTGATTTCAAAGCTGAATTTTTAGCATCATTACTCCAGTCACATGATCCTTCAGAAATCATTCTAATATGCTTATTTTCTGCCCAAAAACATTTCTCATGTATTTTTAGCATTTATCTGAAAATAGAAATTCTTGCGATATTTCGCAAAAAAAAATTATACTGACTGCTTTTGAATGGTATAGTGTATAATGTTACAAAAGCTTTTTTTTTTCAGATAAATGCTGATCTTTGTATCTTTCTATTCATCAAAGAATTCTGAAAAAAATTACTCAACTGTTTTAAATGTTAATAATAAAAAATATTTCTTGAACAGCAAATCAGTATATTAGAATGATTTCTGAAGGATCATGTGACACTGAAGACTGGAAGTAGTAGTTAAAAAACATATTCATATTTATTTAAAAAAATTAATTACTTTAATCATATAACAAAATTCTAAAATATTTATTATATTTGTTCTTTTTTTCAAATGTACAAATAATGAATTCATTTGACAATAAGAATGTAATAAATAAAATAAATAGAAAATAAAAATAATAGAATAAATTAAAAAAAAAATAGAAAATAAAAATTAAAAATACATTTTACAATAACATTAAGCTACTGTAAAAAGATAAATGATAAATAAAAGATAAATACTTTTTTTCAAATCTGCAAATAAAAGATTACTGGAGTTCATTTTACAACATACAATTTTAGTATTCATACATATTCATTCATCACTATTAACGCAAACTGGGCGATGTGAGTCTTCTGTGCAAGTTGAAAAATTTGAGCGGAAAATTTGCATGACACATTGTCGCACAAGCCAGTCAGCAAAAAACTTACTGACATGTCCGGTTGTATCAGAAAATGGAGGAAATAATTACGCAATGATTTCCACAAAATAACATCCCGTGAGTAAACTAGAGCGATAACTCAATAAGACTATTCGATTTGCGTTTGATGTGCACACAACATAAGTCTTTCCTCAATAAACTCCTAATTTGCTTCTTAATATTAGTTAGTAAGGTAGTTATTGAGTTTAGGTATTGGGTTAGGTTAAAGGATTAGCCCACTTCCAGAACAAATATTTACAGATAATGTACTCACCCCCTTGTCATCCAAGATGTTTATGTCTTTCTTTCTTTAGTCGTAAAGAAATTATGTTTTTTGAGAAAAACATTTCAGAAAATCTCCATATAGTGGACTTCTATGGTGCCCCGAGTTTGAACTTTCAAAATGCAGTTTAAATGCAGCTTTAAAGGTCTCTAAACGATCCCAGCTGAGGAAGAAGGGTCTTATGTGTATTCCTGTTCCCATCTCATTTTCTCCTCCAACTTCAAAATCATTCTACATCGCTGTTTTACCTTTTTTTGTAAAGGGTGATTGATCTTCTTTGCACGTTCGCTTTGTAAACACTGGGCCGGTACTTCTGCAGCAATGTAGGGCAATTTTGAAGTTGGAGGAGAAAATGAGATGGGAGTTTTTAGACATACTCAAACTGTCAAACTGTCTAGACCAAGACGAGTATTTGCGGTTAAAAAATATATCAATTGTAATTTCTTTTTACAAAATAACTGATTATTTTGCTAGATAAGACCCTTCTTCCTCGGCTGGGATCATTTAGAGTCTTTTGAAGCTCATTTAAACTGCACTTTGGAAGTTCAAACTCAGGGGCACCATAGATGTCCATTACATGAAGAGGAATCCTGAAATGTTTTCTTTAAAAAACAATTTCTTTACGACTGAAGAAAGAAAGACATGAACATCTTGGATGACAAGGGGGTGAGTAAATTATCTGTAAATTTAGATTGTTTTGGAAGTGAACAGAATAAGGCATAAATATGTGCTTAATAAGTATTGCTAAACAGCCAATATACTAGTAATATACATGCTAATAGCTAGTAAATAGTCAGAACTAGTTCTTAAAATATTTTTATTGATTTTAGCTTTAGTTAACAATAACTCTGCTTCTTTCATCACCTTTCAGGATGTCAGTGCATTTTCAGTGAAATGATTCTTCATTCTGTTTCTTAAACAAATCAATCGTGTGGCATCAAAAGACTTGGAATGTAACGTATGCGTCATATAAACCGCTTTCACTGAGCTTTTTCATATCGGTCCTTATTCACTTTCATTACATTTCAATAAACTGCATACTTCTCAAACCGTCACCATTTGAGTTCCATTGTGGGTTTGGAGCAACACGAGGGTGACTAAATACTGAAAGAATTCCTTCCCGAATGAGGATCAGACTCTATATTTGAAAAATATCCCTCCTCCTCACACCCTGACAAGCTTCAGAATCAAGCGGTGCCTTTTTAGCCCGTCCTCTGTATTAAAGTAACTCCCCATCCCTATCGGTGCTCTGCACCAAGGCGCCCCGTAACATTTGAGCGAAGATATTATGGCGTGCAGAACAGTAAGCAGCTGGTGTCTCTGTGTAGTCATGTCACGGGTGAACGCCTGCGACCTTTTTATCCAATGCGGTAGAAAAGCAGCGCAAGGTGACCACGGCTCGTCCAGCGAGCATCAAACACGACGGAGCCGCAAATTACCGGTGGCACAGAACCAGCCCCTGTCATGCCATGAAAGCTGCTGTCATTTCTTTCTGACTTCTCTCATCTCATTACTAATCTACGAGCTAAACACTGCTGACACGGAGAAATGATTTATTGGTTGCTTGATGCGTTTAATAGCTTCCTTATTAAGATTTACGACATCTGTCAGGCCTATGATTCATTAGTTTGAACTGCTCTTCTAAGCACAACTCGGACTAACTCGGAGTGTCTGTCGAGACTTTTTTTTGGGGAGTCGGGCTAAAACTTCACATTTACTTTACACGCTCGGATATCACAGGGTGCGTTTCTCTCTCTTTGTTCCAGTGCGGTTTCGGCCATATTGCTGGCAGCGAGCGAGCGGACGGCGGGGCTCATGTTCCGGAGGGTCTTTATGGAGTCAGGGGTCAGTGCCAGACTCCTGATGCGTGGCATAATAATGAGCTGCCTCTTCACTCACCCTGTCAGGATGCATTAGCGCTGGAACGCTTCACACTCTTTACTGCACTCTCGGCCTCACTCTCTCTCTCTCTCTCCGTTCGGTTAACTCCGCTCGGTTAGCACCTACAGGGTCCCGTTTTATCTAGCCAAAGCCAGTCGGCTGGCTTGGTCCCATATTGGTTTGTATCAAAGATTAATTGGCTGTTAAATCTGTGAATTATGACTAATCCCTGCTGTATGATCTATGCTGCATTTCTCCCTAATCCCAGAAATGTACTAGTAATCCACAGTGTAGTAAACATGGGGAGTTGAATTAATCGTCCAGGCCTGAAGTTGAGGGTGGCCTGGGGAGCCTGCACAGTGTCAGGTCGCTACCATTCCGTGCAAGGGTCGTTTTACAGAGTTTCACTCTCTCACGATAACAGAGCAGGGTTATGGTCGTAAACCAATGCATAACTAAGAGACAGCTATTATTATAAACTGAAATGCAGCTGAAATGGAACAAAACAATAGTAGTTACAAATAAATAAATAAATTACTTAAATCATATAACAAAATTATTAAATATAAGTTATTATATTTGTTATTTTTCCAAATATAGAACTACTAATAAAATAAAATAACTACTGCATAAATAAAAGACAACTAAATACATTTTCATAAACTGAAATACAACAATGAATGCTTTACTTTTACAATACTTTTTTCTACTATAAAAAAACCTACAAAATAAAACAATAAAAAACAAATATTTAAATAAATCAAAAATTATAAAATATAATTTATTATATATATTTTTTCAAATATACAACTAATAATAAATTAAATAAAATAAAAACTACTGTATAAATAAGAGAAAACTAAAGACATTTTCATAAAATGAAATACTTTTACGCAAGTAAATGTGAAAGTGAAATGAAAAACAATAGTAGTTAAAAACAAAAAAATAAATACCTTAAATCATATAACAAAATGCCAAAATATAACACACACACACACACACACACATATATATATATATATAATTATTATTTTTCCAAATATACAACTAATAATAAAATAAAAATACTGAATAAATAAGGAAACTTTACACAAGAAAATATGAAAGTGAAATGAAACAAAACAACAGCAGTAAAAAAAAAAACACACAAAAATAAATTACTTAAATTTATAAAAAAATCATAAAATATAATTTATAGTTTTCTCAAATATACAACTTATAATAAAATAAAATCCTAATCATATAACAAAAGTATAAAATATAATATTTTTTAATATATACATTTATTATAGTTGTTCTTTTTTTCAAATATACAAATAAAATAAAATAATACTACGGCATAAATAAACATACAACTAAACAAATATACAACTAACAAGTAAATATGAAAGTGAAATGGAATAAAACAAAAAAAATAAAGCAATAAAAAAGAAATAATTACTTAAATCATATAACAAAATTATAAAATATAATTTATTATATTTTTTTTCAAATACACAACTAATAATACAATAAATAAAATAAAAATAAAAAACTACTGTATATATAAGAGACAGCTAAATAAATTAATAAATTACTTCATAAACTGAAATACAACAATTAATGCATTACATTTACACAAGTAAATGTGAAAGTGAAATGGAAAACCATAATAGTTTAAAAAAAATTACTTAAAACATATAACAAAATTTTAAATTTACATATTTTACTTTATTAAACTTATAATTCTCTCTCTCTCTCTCTCTCTCTCTCTCTCTCTCTCTCTCTCTCTATTTTTTCAAATATACAACTAATAATAAAATACAATAAAATGCATTACTTAATTACTTTTACACAAGTAAATATGAAAGTGAAATTGAACAAAACAATAATATTTAAAAAAAAAACCACAAAAATAAATTACTTAATTTATATAACAAAATCATAAAATATAATTTATATTTTTCTCAAACATACAACTAATAATAAATAAAATAAAATTTAAATCATATAACAAAAGAAAGAAATACTTTTATTCATCATGAATGCAATAAATGGATCAAATGTGACAGTAAAATGTTTATAATTTTATAAGATTTATATTTCAAATAAATGCTGTTACGACCTTTCTACTGATTATAGAATCCTGAAAAATGTATCACATTTTCCACCAAAATTAAGCAGTGAATATCACGTCTTCAACATTGATAATAATAAATATTTTTCCTGTGGACCAAAATCAGCATATTAAAATCATTTCTGAAGGATCATGTGACACTAAAGACTGAAATAGTGGCGGCTGAAAATTCAGCTTTGCCATCACAGGAATAAATTACATTTTAAAATACATTAAAATAGAAAACAGCTGTCATAATATTTCACAATATTACAGTTTTTACTATATTTTGATCAAATAAATGCAGCTTTGTTGAGCATATATAGCATATATACATATATATGACTGCATTAGTCAAAGACAGAAAAAAACAGTTCACAGGCAGGAAGGCGATGGTAATTGAGCGCTGACCTAATGCATCAAACACGCTCAGCTCAGCGGGGAGAAAAATCACTGTAGGTTGCACAGGTGACAGTTTAACTCACCCAAAGCAAACAAAGCCTCCCACTACTATACCATGTGTGCACCAAATACACTCGCTTCTATACATATTGCATATATGATCTAAAACAAACACACATATACTTCCACAAACACACCTTGAGCTCACTTTCATACTGTAAACCAGTTTACGAGCGCCGGCCGCGCAGCAGTGGAGTTTTAGTAGCGGTGAAATGGTCATTCTCCATCTGTGCTCCCAAGAGACCTTCCCACAGAGCTGGAAAGAAGGTGTTTTTTTAAGTGCAGTGCTTTTCTTCAAGCGGTAACTGCAGAAATGTGCTCTGTGGGATTATAGAGACATTCTAATGAGACCAGGGGGCCGACACTGGATCACATCAAGGGCCCCTCTCGCTTCACAATGCCATTTTTTTGTGGGAACAACTGCGGTCGGGAAAACGGCTCTGATATGGAAGTCAAGCGACTGAAAGGTAGAGGAAGAGAAAGGGTTACTGTGATTAGTGCAGGAGATGAGATTTATGGTCTCCAGAGACCTGTCCGTAATGATATGTGAGAGGAAGAGCGCCTCATTACAATGCTACACACCGCCAGTCTGGTCATGGGCCACCATCTTTCACAAATCCAATAACAGCCCAGAAGAGAAGGCAACACGTTTTACTGGCTGCATGCGAACATGAGTGGAAGAATAAAAATTGGGAATTGCACTGCACGAAAAAATGATTACAGGAGCTGAATTCAAAAGAAATCTTCTGCGAATGAAAGCGGGGTACGATTAAAGGAAAATAAGCATGCATTAAACAAACAGATGTTATCGGAGATGCAGGAGCGGCTCTTTGAATAGCTCCCGTTTCTGAGCCAAATGCAACATTCGACTTTAATATTGGATCTAAAAAGTGAGTGAGAAGGTAATCTAGATCTAATCGAACTAAACAGATCTCTAAAACAGGGTGTGATTCTGTTTTATGGAGGACCAAAAAACTGTAAATGAAAAAAGAATTAAATTTACCAACGTATCACAAAAGAAACTATGAAAACACTGCATAATATTACGCAGCACAAGTAGTTAAAAGGATAGTTCATCCAAAAATGAAAATTCTGTCATTAATTACCCTCATGTTGTTCCAAACCCGTAAGACCTTCGTTCATCTTTAGAACAAAATCCGAGAGCTTTCTGACGGTCCATAGACAGCAACGCAACTGACACGTTCAAGGCCCAAAAAGGTAGTAAAGACATCATTAAAACAGTCCACGTGACATCAACCGTAATATTATGAAGCTACAAGAGTTTTGTGTGTGAAGAAAACAAAAATAATGACTTTATTCAACAATTTCTTCTCTTCCGTGTCCGTCTTCGACGCGCGTTCACGTCAGTGCAACATGGACTTTTTTATCGATATCCTTACTACCTTTCTGGGTCTTGAACGTCGTAGTACCGTTGCTGTCTATGCAGGGTCAGAAAGCTGATTTCATTAAAAATTTCTTAATTTGTGTTCTGAAGATGAACAAAGGTCTTAGGGGTTTGGAACGACATGAGGGTGAGTAACTAATGACTGAATTTTCATTTTTGGGTGAACTATCCCTTTAAGTCAGGGGTCACCAAACTTGTTCCTGGAGGGCCGGTGTCCTGCAGAGTTTACCTCCAACTTTCCTCAACACACCTGCCTGGATGTTTCATGTATACCTAGTAAGACCTTGATTAGCTGGTTCATGTGTGTTTGATTAGGGTTGGAGCTAAACTCTGCAGGGACACCGGCCCTCCAGGACCGGGTCTGGTGACCCCTGCTTTAAGTTTACATACATTCATTTTACATTAAACAAAAATGTCCTAAGGTCATAAATTTCCCCAAAGATATTTTTCATAGTAGAAGATTTTTTGTGAATGTCAATAAACAGACAATACAATAATTAGCTAACCCTTTCCAAAAGTACACAGTGAGGGAAAAATTTATTTGATCCCCTGCTGATTTTGTACATTTGCCCACTGACAAAGAAATGATCAGTCTATAATTTTAATGGTAGGTTTAATAACAAAAAATCCAGAAAAATGCATTTTATTTGTGAAACCCTATATCATCAAAACAAAGCTGATTCATCTATTAGGTGCCATTTGGGAATTCAGACTATTATGATAAACAATGGAAATAATATCTTTCTATTATGGAAAAATTATTTAAATGTGAAAAATTATTTTTTCAAGCTATTATGAAATACCTAGATACAGCACCTTGCAAAAGTATTCATACCTCTTAATTTTTTTTCACATTTTGTTGTGTTGTTGGGACCAAATTAATTTAATTTACAGTGCTTTGCAAAAGTATTCATACTCATACGTATTCATATTCAAATTCATCATTTATTTGATGTTAAACTGCTTTAAATTACTTTTTTCCCCACATCAATCTACACTCCATATACCATAATGGAAAAGCACAAAACAGGTTTGCAACAACTTTGCTAATTTATTACAAATGAAAAACTGAAATGATTCAATTGCATAAGTGTTCATACCCTTTTCTGGGACTCTTGAAATGAGCTCAGGAGCATTCATATTGCTTGTAGATGTTACTACACTTTGGGTGGAGTTAAACTGTGGCAAATTTATTTGAATGAGTATGATCTGGAAAGGCACACACCTCTCAATAAAAGGTCTAACAGCTGACAATGCTTATCAGACCTGAGGTCAAAAGAACTAACTGTAGAGCTCAGAAACAGCCTTGCGTCAAGGGTTCAGAAAAAATTCTGCTGCATTGAAGGTTCACAGAAGCATGTAGCCTCCATTATACATAATGGAAGAAGTTTAGAACAAGTAGGAATCTTCCTAGAGCTGGACTTCTTTCCAACTAAGCAATTAATGGAGAAAAAGTCTTGGTTATACTGGTGACCAAGAAGCTGATGGCCACTCTAGTTGAGCTCCATCATCATTTATGCACATGCGAGAAACAGAAGGACAAACATCACTGCAACACTCCGATCTGGGCTTTATGGCAGTGTGGCCAAACTCAATCCTCCTTAGTGAAGACACATCAAAACCCACTTGGAATTTGCAACAAAGCACCTAAAGAACTCTCAGACTGTGAGAAACAAGATTCTCTGATCTGATGAACCAACTCAAGCATCATGTTTGAAGGAAACCAGGCACTGCTCATCACCTAAAGTGTACCATCCAAAAAGTAAAGTATGCTGGTAGCAGCCTCATGCTGTGGGGCTGTTTTTCAGCAGCAGGGACTGAAGGACCCATCAAAGTAAAAGAAAAGCTCAACACAGTTAAATATAGAGACAGCCTTAATGAAAACCTAGTCCAGAGGATTCAGAATCTCGGACTGGGCAGAAGGTTCACCTTCCAACAGGATAATTACCCTAAATACACAGCAACATTGGCTTATAGACAACTCTGTGAATGTCCTTGAGTGGCCCAGCCAGAGCGAGGGCTTG
Organism: Labeo calbasu; assembly: GCA_019740295.1. Classification (NCBI taxonomy): domain Eukaryota; kingdom Metazoa; phylum Chordata; class Actinopteri; order Cypriniformes; family Cyprinidae; genus Labeo; species Labeo calbasu. Next base: position 13,911 of record JAHKKF010535394.1, on the reverse strand, counting down.
AACACAATCAAACATTTCTAAAGAAACCTGGAAATGTCTACCAGCCCCCGTCCAAGCTGTCAGAGTTTGAGAGGTGAAGAGGTGAAGAGGTGAGGAGAAGAATGGCTGATAATTGCCAAATGCAGATGTGCAAAACTTGTTGCATCATCCCCAAAAAACTTGAGGCTGTGCATCAACTAAGGTGCATCAACTAAGTACTGAGTTAAGGGTATGAATACGCATTATGCAATGTACTTATTTCAGTTTTATTTTTAATACATTTCGAAGTTGTCATAAATCTGCTTTGTGCTTTGTCATTATGGTGTATGGAGTGTAGATTGATGTGGGGAAAAAAGTAATTTAAAGCAGTTTAACATCAAATAAAGGGGTATGAATACTTTTGCAAAGCACTGTAAATTAAATTAATTTGGTCCTCCATACCCTTTACCTTTTTGGAATATGTGTGTGCAAGGAGTAAATCTTTTCAGCAGCTGTGATGAATCATCACTAAGAGGAAATCACTGGAAATAGTCACAAATTTTGAATAAGAATCGCATTCAATAGACTCTGGCGATGCACAGTTTATGACTGCACTCAATCTACCCCATTTACTCTTTATGAATATGCTGTTCTTTCCCATCGCAAATGTGATCCAATGAATAAATTACAGCAAATTATGTAGATTGTTTGGCCCAACAAGCTGACAAAAGGCTTACAATTCCAACTGGCAATTGTATAAATTTGCCAAATATTAACAAAGCAATTACAAATGTGCACGGAATGGCTCTCTCGTACTAAAAGAATGCCAGAAAAAGGGTGAAGGGAGGTCACGGCGAAGTCAATTATGTTTTATTGTGTCAAGAGTTGTTATTATTAACATCGAAGGTTATCTCTTCTCTGTGTTATCATGGTTTTGTTAAAAGCCCCGATGGCAAGCAGGGCACACAGCAAACATGCAAAGACAAATATCTATCATCCTGAATAACAATGAACGGCCGAGCCTCATGTGGACGAACAACAGTGTCTGGTAATTGATTGTTAAAGACGAACAACCGGTCTGATCGCTAAAAAGCATGCATTTGTGTTTCATAAAGACGACTGAGACATCTTATGAAGCAATTTCACAGTTCAGATGTCTCGCCGCCAGTCAGTGTGAAAGAAACCCCTTGCCCTTTACCATGTGGCTGATCATTCAGAAATGACCCAGTACTATTTGCCCGCTTGGCACAGCGATGACCCCGGTGGCATTTACCCCCCATCCCAGCGAGAGCAGCGGCTGCCATTTAGCACCACCATAATGACCGTGGTATTTACCCAGGGTTGTAGGATTTTATAATGGCTGCAAGCTGTTTATTGGGCAAGATGGATAAGAGACTGGCTGCAGCCCGTCGTGATGTCACGGCCTCCCCAGAGAAGAGAGACAATTATTTGTTAAGGGGACGTTGGAGTCGAGCTGAGCGTGTCAGGGCGAAAAAAACCTCCCTGGCACCCAGGCTTTGAGTGATGGACAGTTTCCCTTGCCTCCCTGGAGGTCCCTGATGGATGTGGATTGGTTTAATGAGCCTTTACAGACGAATCCGATTCATGGCCGCATATTTTATTCACACATCCGGCGCTTTCGCTGATTCATTCGTCACAATCCACAGCGCACCTTGGCGTGGACGCGTGTGAGCAGAAAAAAGAAATAACGCAGCAGATAATGCATGGAAAATACATTTGAGTTCATAGAATTTTCTCATCTTCGCTTTGAGCTTTAGTGTCAGGGACGCACAGTCTCCATTCAACCGGGCTTCTCTGAACTACTCCGTCCCAGATTGGCAGATGAAACATCTCAATGATTACAATAATACGCGTCTTAGTCTGCAACAATGAGATTGGGCCTTGAGTAAAGACACTCTCCGCGATCAATATCGCCCCTCTGTTAAAAATGATTGTATTGATCTTGGCCACCGCAAGCTGTTTTACACATTGAGCCTGAACAAATCTTCAAGCTGCAAGTATTGAAGATCCAGGCTGAATATTGAAAACTTTTTGCACTTATTTCCAGCGTGCGGCACACAACGGGGCTCCCGTTGTTTTTGTCCCTGTAAAAGAGGAGACTTTATTTGACATTTATTTGAAGTGTGGCGCTCAGCCAAGTCGGTGGATATAACTGATATATCATGAGCAGACAGGGGTTATAAAGCCATCCACTGAGTGACATGCTTGTTAAACATCCATTACTCGTCTGCTCAGGAGAATAACATTTAATTTACCTACAGCTCGGTGGAGATGCAGCTATGGAAGGACTTCCAACACCTTTGTTAGTCAGCTGAACCATGCTGAACGTGTGCATAATGCTTTAAAGCACACATAGCAGGCTAAAAGATAGTACATAGAAGTTAATTTGGTTAATTGGATAGTAATAGGGAGTTTAACACATTTAAGGATCTTCGAGTCGATCCATGCGTGTGCGTTTAATTCGTTACTGCGACAGCCGGCGAAGAGAGACCATTCTCCAGACTGACACATGAAACAAGGTGCAAAACAAAGAGGCTGGCTCTCTCTTTCTCTCGTAATTAGAGTGTGAGAGAGCAGTGAGCAGAAACAACATGTCACAGGTATGCTTCATTTAGCAGGCTGTCCTCTAATTAACAGGCCATCGCGGCACTCCAGCCAAATCTCACCGCGAGGCAATTAAACATTCCGTCTGATATTCTCCAGAGTTTAATCCCGAGCTCTGCTTGTTACTTGTTGATTTCACACAGTGACCTAATCAGTTCAGGTATTTATGCTGCATGACAGCAATGCGTCACCAATAACTTCTCTGTTTGCCTCTCTGTAAAAACAAGTCAGAGGTTTTGATAAGTGAAACTAATGTTTCTTAAAGGGATAGTTTACCAAAAAAAGAAAAACCTGTCATTCATTACTCACTCCCATGTCGTTCCAAACCCGGAAGATCTTCGTTCATCTTTGTAACACAAATTAAGATATTTTTGATTAAATCCAAGAGCGTTCTGACCCTGCATAGACAGCAATGCTACTAACATGTTCAAGACACCTAAAGGTAGCAAGGACATCGTCTAAATAGTCCTTGCGACATCAATGCTTACACCAAAATGTTATGAAGCTATGAAAAGACAAAAAAGCGACTTTATTCAACATTTTCTTCTCTTCTGCTTGCAAACAAGGTGCAGTGCATCCAGTTGTACATCAGAACGCCGGCTAATGTGTCTGAATGCACATTGAAGACTGACATGGAAGAGCATAAATGGTTGAATAAAGTCTATATTTTTGCTTCATAAAAGCTTCATAAAATTAAGATTGAACCACCTCTGTCACATGGACTATTTTAACAAAGTCTTTACTACCTTTCTGGTTCTTGAATGTGTCAGTTGTGTTGCTGTCTATGCAGGGTCAGAAAGCTCTCAGATTTCATCAAAAATATCTTAATTTGTGTTCCGAAGGTCACGAGGGTTAGTAATTTTTTGACATTTTTGACAAATCATGACAAATTTTCATTTTTGGGTGAACTATCCCTTTAATATATTGGAGAAAATACTAAACCTGTTAATCTTTACAGATTTGCACAACATCACAGTTAATTTAAAATTATTGCACTACTTTGACTTGAAAACATGAAAAACTGGTCATTTATAAAGAAATAGTCCACAAATATTAAAGCTTTCCTTTGTTTAATCAAAACAAAACATCTATTCTTGGGAATATCGTTTTGAAAACTAATAAATGTAAATAAATCAGTATGATAATATCACAATTTCAAGGACTGTTTAAAAAATGACCTATTTCTGTCAATCCTTCACTGAGCAATGAATTTAGCTCTTTATTTTATTTTTACAGTACATCCTGTTAATTTTATTTTTATGTATGTACCGACATTAATATTCTGGCCAATGCTGAGCTGATAATTATTTTGAAGTTAAGGTTGATTTATGTTAAATGGCTAAATATAATACTATTATGTCTTAATAAAAACTAAAATGAATTATTTTAAATGCTACAAGTGAATTTAGGCATCACAACAATGTAAAATATAAAACATCATGGATTTTTTTTTTTTTTTTTTTGAGATTTGCTGAACATTGAATTTAACAGTGTTCTTAAATGTAATAACTTTAAAAATAAGTATGTGCAATTACATATCTAATATCAACAGATATCAATAAAAAATGTAATAATTAGCAAACAATTAATATGCATCCATAGATATAATTAATACATTTTGGATTAGTTTTAGTTAGGGAATTTTCCTGATCAATCTAGTATGATATTTTATATGAATACGTACTTAAATTGCAAAACAAGCGTATTAAAGGATCAGTTCACTTACATAAAAAAAAATTCTTGATAATTTACTCACCCTCATGTCATCCAAGATGTTCATTTATTTCTTTTGTTCAGTCGAAAAGAAAATAAGGTTTTTGAGGAAAACATTCCAGGATTTTTCTCCATATAGTGGACTTCAATGTGGATCAACGGGTTAAAAGTCCAAATTGCAGTTTCAATGCAGCTTCAAAGCACTCTACATGATCCCAGCCGAGGAATAAGGGTCTTATCTAGCAAAACGATCAGTCATTTTTTAAAAAAACAAAATAAACATTTATATACTTTTTAACCACAAATACTCGTCTTGTACTAGCTCAGTGATTACATAATGATGGAAAAGTCATGTGGTTAGTTCTTTGTCTGTGTACTTCGGTTCAAAAAAGTAGGATGGGGCGAAAAACTCCAATTTTAAAAGGTCGTTTGACTTTCTTTGCACGTTGTAAAAACTAGGTTGTTACTTCTGCCTACGTAATGCATGACCTTTACAACGTGACTGCATAATGCATGAGGTTGAGCTAGTGCGAGACAAGCATTTGTGGTTAATATGTTAATATAAAAAGTAAATATGTTTTTATTTTTTTTAGAACATTACCGATCGTTTCGCTAGATAAGACCCTTATTCCTTGGCTGGGATCGTGTAGAGCCCTTTGGAAGCTGCACTGAAATTGCAATTTGGACCTTCAACCCGTTGAAGTCCATTATATGGAGAAAAATCCTGGAAGGTTTTCCTCAAAAACATTAATTTATTTTCGACTGAAGAAAGAAACACATAAACATCTTGGATGACATGGGGGTGAGTAAATTATCAGGAAATGTTTATTCTGGAAGTGAACTCATTTTTTAATTTAGGCAGGTTAGAGTTCAAAAGATAATGCATAACATGGGCCAAAATACAAAAATCAAGAAAAATATTTGAACGATATATCATAGAAAATAAGACAATTTAATTTGATTGTAATCACGAGTGTATCTGTTCCCATGGGCAAAATTATCAGAACGTCCCGCTGACCGTATGTATGTGTGTGCATGACTAAGCAGTGGCATTAGCTCACATCTGACCCGAATCTCATGTTCAGGATGTGATGGCTGGAGCCAGGCTGTTATTTCATAATCTCTGTGTGAAGCAACTACAGATCTCTCAAACAGAAAAAGGGCTTCTTATCCTAAAATGTCCTCTTTCTCTCCAGTCATACGCTTCTGGAGATTTCAGACTGTACAAATAGCACAATGATTAGATTTGCATGATCTTTAATTTAATGATAAGGTCTAATGACCTGCATCGCTATTACCAGACATCATTTGGAAGTGAAGTATGCCAGTCAATGACTACATCTGCCCCGGTCACTCTGTTCAGTCAAATGAAACTCATTCCCGCGAGACATTTCATCTCGCACAGAAGCGGCGATATAAATAAAGCTGTCACGTTGGAGAGAAACGCAGGAGAATATTCTCAGCGAGAAAACACGCGTCTCCCTAATCTGCGAACAGTCCGAGTTCATTCGTCTGAGCCTCCTGCTCTTTGCCCTCCTGTCTGACCTGAGCAGATACTCTGACTGATAACATTCACGTCGAGGAGGGTCGGATTAAACAAACTCACCTCATTCGCTCGCCAACCTGAGGTGTGGGGGGACAAGGGTCACAGCTGAATCCACAGATTAGTTCACTGCTCTCCGTTAGGTAAATCTGATCATTCTTAACCCCCGAAAAGGGAGGCAATTCATCATAGGCGCCTATAAATCACACAAGCTTGACCCACTGAACACATTCCACAGCCTCAGGTCCCCAAACCTGTTTATCTTACCACTCAAACAATCTATAATACTCCAGGAGGGCAAATTCAAGGCAGCCTGCTGGGTAGGGAGTCATTTTGTGTGTAGTAAAACAATTATTGTAGCACAAATTGCTGGGACAAAAAAGGAAGAGATCCATAAACGGGGGCTGTAAATGAGTAAGAATGTCCACCCCCCCTTCCTCCACCGAAGGGCAATAGAGGCGAGCGGTCACTGTGGGTTTTCTCAAAGTGTGGCTAATTTAGATAAGCTAAGCTAACATACTTCAGGCAGTGCTGCTTTACTGCCGCAGACAGCGGAAGAATGTAAACAGAGAGCTAGTGCCGAGGCCCCGTTCAAAGGCGAGACCCGCCGACTCTGAGCACCTGCGTGACTGCAGGAGACGCTCTGTTCATGCTAAGCATTTAATGACTGACTTTAATTGGACTATCCATACTGACCACAGACGGGCTGACAGAGAGCTGGGTTACTATCCATGATCTTATTTCATTAGCTGGCTTCACAGTGACACACAACTTCCTGTAGAGTAGGGGAAAAAAAAAAAAAAAAACGAAGGATGAGTAAAAGAGGGAGGAGGGGAAATGACAGTCATGATTTTTCCTAAGAGAAAAAAAATGGATGAAGGTTAAATTTGTAAGAATTTGAGATGAATTTATTTTTTGAAAAAAAAATCTTGAAAAAGAATTTAACTTTATTATTTTACCCCCCAAAATAGTTTAAAATAAACAGATTATGAATTACAGGCTAAATGAAATATGAGGTTACAATTGCAAGATATAAAGTCGCAATTATGAGAAACAAAGTCTTGATTTTGAGAACTTAAGCTGCACTTACTAGCAAAAATTTCAATTTTAGGAATTTAAGTTGCATTTACTAGACAAACTTATAACTGTGAGAAATAAAATAGCAATTACATGAAAAGGTCACAAATATGAGAAATATTTGCAATTACAAGGAATAAAGCCATGATTGTAAGTTGCAAATACTAAAAAAAAGCAAACAATAAAGCATCATTTACACGACAACAATGTAGTCAAAAACTGAAAAGATTTTCCATTGTGTTTTTAAAAAGTTTCAAACGTTTTCAAAACATATCCGCAAAAACGTATGCATTTTCAGTCCCCAAAAAGCTGTTGTCGTGTAAACGAACAGGCGAAATGCACAAAAAGTTTCCAGTTTTTGGCTGAAAACATTGTCATGTAAATGGCAATTACAAGTAAAAGTCACAATTGTGAGTAATAAAGTCACAATTGCAAAATATAGTCACAATTACAATAAAATCGCAATAACAAAAAAATCAAGTTGCAATTATGAGAAAAAGTCCCAACTGCAACTCGTCACTTTTTTTCAGGGTTACAACCTAATTGTAAAAATAAAATAGAAATTAAGAGATATGGATTTGCAACTGAGACAAAGTTGCAATTACTAGAAAAAATCTCAATTTTGAGAATTTAAGTTGCACTTACTAGACAGAGTTATAACTGAGAAAAAAAGCGGCAATTACAAGAAAAAGGTCACAAATGTCAACAGAGCTAATTGTTAAAGAAGTACTTGTATTGCTTTAGAAAGGCTATATGAAAATGTCCAAAACATTAGAAGTTGGCTTATCCTAAAATGTACCAGAAAACCTTTGAGGGTGTTGAAGAAAAAGCACAACATCTTAAAATGTTTGGTCAGAGCAACTGAGGAAAAACCTGCAATGTACAGCCAAAGACTTTCAAGATGACCCCACGAAAGGTGGAAAAACATTTCAATGCAGAGTATAAAAAGAACACTAGACAAGTTGGGGCATCTTGCCAAATGCCACTCTTGACCAAGTAGAACATAAAACGCTGACTTCATATGCTAAAAGTCATTTAGATAGACCTGTGGCGTTCTGGAAGAATGTTTTATGGAGTGATGTGATCACACTGAAACTTTTTGGACCTATGGATCAGCAGTATGTCTGGTGCAAAAAAAGGCAAAACTTATAAGTAGAAGAACACCATCTCCATCGTCAAACAATGAGGTGGACCAGTCCTGTTACAGGGGTGTTTTACTGTTGCAGGAAGTAGAAATCATGACTGTATGAAGGACAAAGAATTATGATGCCTTTGGTCCAGTGACTGAAGCTAATGATCAATGGACCTTCCTGCAGGAAAAACATCCCAAAGCAAACATCCAAATCTACTTAAGCTTGGTTCAGAGATCAGTCATAGTATGTTGTTGAGTGGCCTGTTCAATCTCCAGATTTAATTCTCATTAAAAACATTTGGTTGAATTTGAAGAAATCAGTGGCAAAGTAAAAACCAAAGATTATCAGTGATCTGAAAGCTTTTTCAGATTTACTTTTTACATTCTCAGAATTACTCAAATGTGAATTAATAAACTTTCTCTAACAGTGTACTGACGCCTTTGTTGTATTATTTTCATAAATTTTGTTTCTGCAGCAAAATGTCTTGGGGGGTTGAATCATTTTGACTGCAACTGTATCTAGCAATATTGCTATTTTTTACATATATTCTTACAAAAATCCTTAATATTTTACCCAAAAATAAAACACATCATTGTTTACTCACTAATCCTGTATGACATTCTTTCTTTTTTGACACAAAAGATATTTTAAAGAATGTTGGTAACCAAAAAAAACTTTCGGTTACCATTTACTAGCATTGTGTAGAAAAATAATACAATGTAATCAATGGGAACCAGAACCTTTTGGTTACCAACATTCTTCAAAATATTTTTTTATTGTCAGACATACAGGTTTGGGTAAGTACATACTGCCTGACTTTTAATTTTTGGGACGACTATTTCTTTGAGAATCAAATTCCAAATTTTAACTAGCTTACTTATAAAGTTGACTTATCTAATACAACAGCTTCATTACTTAGTGCTTAAAAAATGTGTTTACCTTATTTTTCCAATAAGAGTGGGTGCAGCCATTTGTAAATTTAATGTGTCTGGTTTCCGGTGTCATCTGCTTCAAGCTATTTCTAGCTTTTTTGCTGCTTGTTATTGCAAACTAGTCTTTCCTGCCATATTATTTTAATGTATTATCTTAATTATGAACACATTGGTTTGTAGTGCAAACAATTTTACCATTTACTGCACTTTATTATTCTTCTCATTATTTCTCTACAGTGGCTAATGAATCGAAAGTCTCACACATTCACAGAACAGCTTACTTCCGCATTAAAAAATAAGGTGGATATACTGCTATTAGCACTTTTTTAAGTAGCAGGGACTTTGAATCATTTTTCAAATGTGCATGAGTTTTTTTTTATTCTGTGGATTCCTCTTAAGTTTTCTTATTATGAAACTTTCATCTTAAGAAAAAGACAAAACTTTCTTAAGAAGTCTTTTTGGGAATACATAATATTAGTATTAGTATAATAAAGTTAGAAAGTAAGTAGAAAACAGAAGTTTTCCTACAAAGAATTTTATTACAAATGCTTTTGTGAATCCAGCCCCTGGTGAAAGGCTCCAGTCCCTCCCTTCTTTGTCATCCTCAGTGTAATTTACATTTATAGACTGCTGTATGTGTTTTCAAGTAAGTCTGTTCTCGCATTATTTAAGCTGTAGTTGAGTCACAGGTTTGAATAGACGTTTTCAGCATCTCCTCCTCTGCAGAATGGAAATAAACATGGAAAAATCTGTGTACTAAAGTATTATTGGTAGCTAAAATGTGATCTAATTAGCCAAATATTAAATAAACAAATAGGCGGTTTAAATCCGCAGAGCCTTTTGTGGGTGGCAGGCCCGGATTCCGTTTGAGTCTGGTAAGTGGGAGAGTTAAAGGTGGGGCAGGGAAGGAAAAGCAGGATCGAGGGATTGTAAAGGAATCCTGCTTTGTTTCAGCCTGTCCTGTTTGTATACAGCTCTGTCCAGGATGTCCTGTGTCACTGTGTACGGAGTTAATGCTAATGTGCCTGCAATGCATGGGAAAAGGTTACAAACAGCAGACACATGACATCATACATACCACAGTGTTTTGACAGCAGCTTACACAGAACAGAGCGTCCCCTTGTGGAGAACAGAGACTGTGAAGATCAAGCTTTTTTGTTTATCATTTTTTTGCCTATACGTGAACAGCTGGGTAAAACTATGTCAAATCAATAACACTCTTTTATGTCATTGATTGGAATGTCAAATCCAGGGCTGCAAACGCTTAATATTTTATATTACATAGTAACTAAAAACAACATATCCACTAATATTTGCATTATTGGTTGACTGACACGTGTTTTACAATGGTGTATGGAAGTGTATTTCTGCCTTAGAGTCAAAAAGGAAACTGTGAAATAGTTTCAAATAAATTGATTATGAATAAGCTAAAGGTGCAATTATGAAATATAAGGTTACAACTGCAAGATACGAAGTCGCAATTATGAGAAACAAAGCCCTGATTATGAGACACGAGAAAAAAAACCCAGTTTTAAGAATTTAAGTTGCACTTACTAAATAAAGTCATAACTGTGAGAAAAAAGTTGCAATTACAAAAAAAAATAGTTGCAATTATGAACAATAAAGCCATGATCATGAGATAAATTTGCAATTACTAAGAAAATAAAAAATTAAGTTGTAATTACAATTACAAGAAAAAATTGACAAATGTGAGAAATAGTTGTAATTATGAGAAATAAAGGCATGATTATGAGATAAAGATAAAGTTGCGATTACTAAAAAATACATAAATAAATAAAAATTAAGTTGCAATTACAAATACAAGGAAAAGTCATAACTGTGAGAAATAATGCTGCATTTACAAGAAAGCTGCAATTGCGAAAGTCGAAAAGTAATGAGAAATAAAGTTGCAATTACAAGAAAAAGGCACAAATGTGAGAAATAACTACAATTACGAGCAATAAAGCCATGATCATGACATAAAGTTGTAATTACAAAAAATAAAATAAAATTAAGTTGCAATTACAATTACGAGAAAAATTCACAATTGTGAGAAATAAAGTTGCAATTACAAGAAAAAGTCATAAATGTGAGAAACAGCTGCAATTACAAGCAATAAAGCTATGATCATGAGATAAAGTTGTAATTACAAAAAATAAAATAAAATTAAGTTGCAATTACAATTACAAGAAATAAAGTTGCAATTACGAGAAAAAGTCATAAATGTGAGAAACAGCTGCAATTACAAGCAATAAAGCTATGATCATGAGATAAAGTTGTAATTACAAAAAATAAAATAAAATTAAGTTGCAATTACAATTACAAGAAATAAAGTTCCAATTACAAGAAAAAGTCACAAATGTGAGAAATAGTTGCAATTACAAGCAATAAAGGCATAATTATGAGATAAAGCTGCAATTACTAAAATAAATAAATAAATAAAGATTAAGTTGCAATTACAATTACAAGAAAAAGACACAATTATGAGAAAGTTGCAATTGCGAGAAAGTCACAATTACAAAATATAGTCACAATTACAAGAAAGTCGCAATAATGAGAAACAAAATTGCAATTACAAGAAAAAAAAAAAGTGAGAAATAGCTGCAATTACGAGAAATAAAGCCATTGATCAAGAAATAAAGTTGCAATTACTAAATTAAAAAAAATTAAATTGTAATTATGCAATTATAAGAAAAAGTCACAAATGTGAAAAATAGTTGCAATTACAAGCGATAAAAGCATGATTATGAGAATGTAAAAATGTAATTGCAATTACAATTATGAGAAAAAGCTACAAATGTGAGAAATAAAGCTGCAATTGCGAGAAAGTCACAATTGCTAAATATAAAATCACCATTACAAGAAAGTCGCAATAAAGAAAAATAAAGTTGCAGTTACAAGAAAAAAAATGTGAGAAATAGTTGCAATTACAAGCAATAAAAGCATGATTATGAGATAAAATTGCAATTACAAAAAAAATTAAGTTAAAAATTATCGTAATTATGAGAAAATGTCACAATTGTGAGAAGTCAAAATTGCGAAATATAAAGTCACAATTACAAGAAAGTCTCAATAACGAGAAATAAAGTAGATATTGTGAGAAAAAGTCACAAATGTCAGAACTGTGACTAATAAATTAAACTTTATATCTCATAACTGTGACTTTTTTCGTTATGTCTGCCTAATTAAAAATATGAGGTGGCAATTGATAGAGTCAGCGAGATAGAGTCAGGGTTGCCAGGTTTGCACAACATAACCTCCCAATTGCTACTCAAAACTTGCCCAGTCGTGTTTTGGAGGGGGTAAAATGTACATTCCAGGGGCTAGATATCATGTATTTGGGGTCACTTTAACCCACGGACACGAAAAACAACCTGAGGCAACGGTGTTGAAGTAGCCCAATTCCATGGGAAAACCGCAGAGTTGGCAACACTTGGCAGTCGCAATTACAAAATATATATCTAGCAATTTTGAAATTTTTCACATTCCTTTCCACAAACAAACACACTTTCACTTACAGACTCTGCATGTAAATTTCAAAGCAGGTTTCTAAATTTGCAAAACGTGTGCACTGAAGTGATAAAAGCAGACATAATTATCTTCTCTGAACAAAGTGACAATAACACCGCACATTCCTCATTGTTGGAGCCCTATGGCGAAACCAAACGGGGGACTTATTAGCAGCAACCCTCTCACTAACAGCTCTTAATACTCAAAGAGACAGCATGGCCCCTTGAATCACAGGGCCAAAGGTCTGGACCTCCATCTCTTTAGCAATGTGTAGAGACACTGTGTCTTTATGAGCTCCCAGTGATTTAGCCCCAGCCAAGCTTTCCTCCCTCCAAAGACTTCTTTTAATCCTCTGCTCTAGTTCAGTTTATCCAACCCTGACACCCCACTCCTCTCACCCTGACAGGGAATGACGCTGCCGTCTGCGTCCAGGGTTGAGACCACCGCTTGGCGTTTCGGCTTGAGCGATCACCATTAAACTCATTTCGGAGTAGACAGCAGACGTGCAGGTGGAGCCGCGTACAGGAGGACTTTGTGTTACGAGATGGAAGACGTGGAAGGGGGGTGCCAACAAGAACAGAGGCACTGCCAAAACACATCTGTAAGCATATGCTAAAATGGTGACGATTTCGGGGTGTATTAGTCATATTAAGCCCACGTACATATATTAAAAAGTTCCCTGTTGTTAGAAAAACACAGAGGGGTTAGAGACCAAGAGGGAGCGGTAGAGAAAGAGAGAGACTGTTAAGCAAATAATAAATGCTTGGTTTTGTATAATTGACGTCAACATTCTTTAAGCATTTTGTTTTTGTCTCCACGGCTTGAGAGTAATGCATTAATGTTGTTTAAAATGCAGAGTGCTAATGTTATTAAGGACGGGTGAATACAGAATGCTTATGTTCACTCAGATAGGCAAATGCAATTAAAATAGTTAAGTGGGAATGTAACACAGGCAAGTGGTTTAAACACAAAATTCCTTTATCTTTCATTTCAAATCATAATCAAAGTTCTTCTTGTCATATATGCTTCTATTTTCTAAATTTGGATATACAAGTGCTCTGCATCACAATTTTCCCACATGGGGGGGATTGGGGTGCTGACCCTAACTGTGATTCCTTTATGCCAATATGAGGCAATTATATGTTAAATTTGCCTATTTAGAGCAACATTTATAGCGAATAGAAGCAACATCAAATTAACACGGGAATCACAATCTTTCAAAACAGTATATTGCATGCTTAGATGTTAAATTGTGTTATACTTTTTTTCTGAATAATTGCAATATGTTGGGGGACAGAACACTAGAATGACATACAGAAATACAGAACAACTGATAGAGCGACAGAACTATAGATAGAACACTATGCTAGATAGCTAGACAGACAGACAAACAGACAGACAGATAGACAGATAGATAGAT